>JAQFYG010003372.1:0-12673 GCA_034694325.1 Entomobrya corticalis | reverse complement strand
GTTTTCCTACCGGATAAATGCGATAATCAACGCAAAAATTTGTAAAGTTCCTGTAAAAAGTGTAAAAACAATATAATTTAAAATTGATTGATCTTTCATTGGTGGTTTTTCTTTTAAGTGCCAATGCTTAATAAATGTATGCATGCGTGGCTTAAATTATTAATATAAAATTGACAAATACGGGTGCAATCAAATAAAAAGTCTACATTTGAAACAATCTGTGTAATGTCATTGGTGTTCAAACATGCTCACTTTCTCCCTGCAGTTTGGTTTGAGTTCAGTGTCTTCATATACAAAAATATTTTAAAACCACAGAGACCAAGTATCCACACATTATCTAGTACATCAACGTTACAAAACTCTGCGTTATTTATTTTCCCATCACATAACAACTTATTTTGCAACGACTATGCAAATATGTGCTAAAATTTGTTACAGTTTTATAAGGTTAGAAATTGGAAGGTAAGTAAAATTTGAAAAGTGTACTGACTTGCTGTCTTTGGAGTTCTTTGCCTTTCATCTTTTCATTTCATTTGAATGCACAGTAGTAAGGGCTTTTATTGTCGGCATTGAAAAAGTACCTACTCAATGTGAAAAAATTCTAGGTATTGTTAATTTTAGTTTTTTCATTTGTTTGCTCAAACAAAAGTAGGGTAGAAATTGAATTATTTCAAAATTACCGTGCTATTATCTTAAGGATGGTGAAATGTCTCATGCTTTTAAGCTTTAAAGCATTATTTACTGATTACTGTGTAGTTAGAGCACCTTTGTACCAAATATTTAAGTTTTGACCTACTAACACTACCAAGTGGATTGAATTAAAATGTTGCAACGAACTGTAAAACATGAATTTGTGATCTTCCTACTCCAGCAAAAGTTGGAAATTAGCAGAAAACAAAATACTACTATAACCATAAGAACAGTTTTTACAAAACATGAATGTTTTAATTACAATGTTTTTTGGCCTAATGACAATATTTGTATTTTGAATAAGAACTCACGTTTTTGCATGCACCATCCGGAGGCCTTTATACCACATCAAAAAGACTAAATTTATTTGACACCGTATTTTTGGATATTAACTTTCTCTTATGCTGTTCTACGTTCTTGTTTCCAAACTCTACGTTACATTGTTACAAGTAAACAATCTAGAGTTTATACTTCTCCATCAAAATAACTATTTACACGCCCAAAGGGATGTTTATTATTTTTCTGCTTTCACAATCATCAACAAGTTAGAATCACACATAACAAGCGTTTCATTTTATCATGTATTTGTAACCCAAGTATTCACTTTTCGTTTTTGCTTTCGCGAAGTCATTCACCAGAGATGCTTCCAAAACTAACAATGCATTTCTATGTATTTTGTATTTTTTGCACCTCCACTTGTCTAAATTTCCAATTTTCCACGATAAAAACTTCATCAAAATTTGTCAGCGTACATGATAGTTTGTCACAACTCTCGATACTTATTTTCAAACAAACTCCTTGATGCAAAAATATTTTGTATTATCAGCAATGTAAACGCTATCAAAAGTAAAACTGATATTTGAGGTTTACATCTCACTCTGTTTTACAAAGAATCGAATTAAAGCAGAAAAACAGTGAAAATACTGGTGGATTAAAACAAATGCTCTACACTTGGCACCTTTGGCATTCTCACTGGAGATACTGACGGTGTGGTTGTCGGACTGGCTGCTTGATGATTGTGATGAATTTGCGGTTGGTGATGTTGAACCGTGGCCTGGAGACCTAATCCAGTTGATGAAGGGGAATATAAAGAGGAACTTGTCCTTTCTCTACTTTCTCTTTCTGTGGCTTTAAAACACGATTCTAGTCTAGATTTTGCAGAACTTTCACCCACACTAGTTCTTTTGTTATCACTGTTATCAAATATAACATCACTTGCCACGCATTTACTGACACCAGAACTTTCACTTTCACCACACGCACCACTTTCACTAGTTTTTGTTTTACTTGGAGAATGATTTTCATCAACTCTAGAATCAGAGGTGGCACCTCTGATGGGAGTTGTATTGACAGTTTCAGGATGAACATTAAGCCCACTAACGTTAACGACAGGGGAATGTGTTGGTACTAACCCGGGGTACGGATCTGGATCATTTGAGATCAGAGGTGGAAGAAGAACAAATGGCATTTTCAGACTTTGACAGAGTGCCAGACCTCCCAAAACCAGTTTAACCTTCAAAGAGAAAAGAAAAGTGGATCTTTGGAGTATTGGTAAAGTAAAATAACTATAATTTACTTTGACTAGACGTTTGTAGATGCTTCTGCTATGCCCAATGTACGCCAATGATTCTCTATCTACTCTGTTTACAGACAGTGTTACAGAAGACTTAACAAAGGAGCTGCGTATGATTCAACCAAAATATTTTTACAAAATATAAAACTCACTCCTCACCTTTACGTAATATGAGACAATAATGGCAAAAACATTTCTATTGTTATTTGAGCCTTTCTGTGGTGGTCCCAGATCTACGAGAGGTTCCAGACCTTCCGTGACTGTTGAAGGAGCCAACACCGGCTCTCTACCAAAAGCTTCTTCTAATGCCAGCCATTGTCGCGCTGGTCCTCTTTGAGCTGTCAGGTTATACCGTTTTTGATATGAAGCTCCAGGAACCAATAATATCTTAAGAAATAGAAAATTTCATGAACATGTTTTAATGGCAAGCCCATTTTCACAATTAACATTAAAAGTAAAAATATTTTCCATAAACTTACGTTGTCCTCAACATAGCCCACAATGTTTTTGAATTTTCCGGAAGTGAACATGCAGACGTCTACTTGTTGAATCAAAGAAACCTTAACAACAAAACAGAATATACATGTAAAATATTTAAACTATTTTTGTATTGACTTTAAATGCTTGTATTTGCTGCTAAATTTCAAATCAAAATTGTTTTTAATTGTGCGAAAGCAAAGCTTGAGTGAAGTTTGTTACGTAACTACCAAAACGCGTCGAATGCTGCTTCTACTGTTATTTTGTACGCTCAACTTTAGCTCCAGCGGTTCTCCGTAATGGACAGCGTTTGAATTCAGATCACAAATCAGTCGAATTTTTCCTCGGCTTAAAATAGTTGGTCGACTTTCAATTGAACCTTGTAGATTCAAAGTCACTTGTGGTGGGGGTGTTTGTACTGCTCTCAAAGCCAATCTGATCGTGTTTCGACGAGGTGGTCTCTCTTCTGGTCGTTCGGCTGAAAAATAGACAAGCAAAGTGAAAGTTGACATAATAATATAGCGTTTTGAGACAGATAAGTACAAAAAATATACTATTGTTGAAGTTGCATTTTTTCATTAGCTTACATGCATATATGCGTAAGTCGTATAGAGTTCCAATTGGAGAGCCTTTGTAGAGCTTAGCAGGCGCTAGAAGTACACTTGGCGGTGGTGGAAATGCGCCAATGCCTACAGGACCTGCACATAACGTGAATGGTACAGAGTGGATTGATGGAGAGTTTGCGGAGATTTTGACTCGGTCGAGAAGAACACTCTGTGGAAAAATAACACAGGGGAAAGAGGTAGAAAATATACTTATTGTTGAAATCATAATCAATGATGATTGTGGATATGCTATTTAACCAAATAAGTTACTACTTTATATGCTTTTTGGATTTAGAATCTATCTCTCAGATAACATAAACACCCTATCTATTTACATGTTGAGATTAATTTTGTATGAAGAAACACATAAATGCCGTCTTATTGCCGCAAATTAAGATACTACTTCAAATTCTATTATCAGTGTGTGTGTCAGTAAGAAACTCCATGATTTTTACCATCAGTATAAATTTTGTAAGCAGAAGCATGGTGTCACGTTGCTATTGGTCCAGTTTTTACTCAAGCCTTTCTACTACATCTCAACAAAAAGCAATCACATTTAGCTTCAACTAAAGCAAGTAGTAAAGATTGGTATGAGAAAGAGCAATAATGAGGACTATCACAGCATTGTCAAGCTCGTGTGCTTAGTTTTCTTTTTTAATCGGTTAAATAACACTATGGCTTTTATAAAATAAAGAACTTTATTATCAAGTTTTTTATTTATTTGTACAAGGTTTAGCGTTCGTGTAAGTCTAGTTGATATGAAATTGACAGGTAAATTGGTTTTGATTGATGGGGAAAAGAACTAAAACTGCAAAGGGAGCAGGTATCCTTGAGTATACGTATGTCTAAATCAATTCGGAAAGCAAATAAATCAAGAATTGTGAGCAAAGCCATGTAGTGAATAGATTGATAAATTTTGCCATACAGAGAAATTGGAACGGAAAATATTAAGGCAAAGATTAAGTTCAAAAAACTTTTTCGAGGAGAATATCTGTTAATAGAAAAACTCTAGTATTACGACCAACTATTAACTAACTTTATTACATAATTCGCAATATTTACCGTGTTAATTTTTAAGCTACTTTTTTCCTTCTTGTCTGTACTTAAGCTTTTAAAATTACTGGGAAATAACAGGATATTGGAATGATACATAGTTAATAACTAGTACTTACATTAAAACATTTTAAATTTCAGTGAAAGCTTAAAAGTCCATGTTTGTTTTGGGAATTTCGAACACACTGAAGTACATTAAATAAATGTGGAGGAGGAAAGAGACCGGAAATAAGAGGAGAAAACCGTCAATTTTATCTAGTTTCTCTACTTAGGAAACCGATGTCAAAGAACCACCGGAGAAAGTTGAGCAAAAAAAGAAAGTAAGTGCAAAGATATTGCACAAAGTATAACAAAACATTCGCCTTACGAAACTTGCACAAAGCTTTTTTGATAAGTGGGCCTGTTGTATAGATAACATTGCGCTTTACGATGAACTCATGTTATGGGTTGCCATGGCAATACCGTTAGACGACGTAACAATGTTTAATATGACGGGTATCTCATAATATACTATTTAATATTCTGTGCATGTATTCGGATGAGCTACAAAGTCAAAGAGTACTCCAAATCTACATAATCATCATTTTTCTCCAGATATGAATGTGAACCCAATATCGCTATACAATACCGCTTCTCTCATTTTACTTAATATTGCGCCTTCTACTCTGCCTGTCTCAGTAAAAAGCTGCTGCTGATGAGATCATTTCTCAGAAACTCTGGCTGAGTAGCATTTTAAGCTTCTTGCTACCTGGAACTATTCTTTCGTGTCCTGATGCCACTTCAACTTTTCTAGTTTCACTCAAGTCCCGAGCATTTTTCTCTGATCTTCCAGTACTTTTTCCGTCATCATGAATACATTAATGCAAGTATTTTCTGTGCTTTCACTTGTCTGCATTTTGTTTCTTATCTGCGTTCAATATAATATCACGTGAGGAAAATTTATAACGGCATGTACAGAGTTTGAGGACCTTTAAAATCTATCAACAAGAATGTTTAAAGTTGGTAGCATTTTTAAGATCCTGTAAACATTTATTTACTTTTTTATAGACTTTCCATAGACTTTCTAAGTAGCAGCAAAAATAAATTAATATCTTCAATTTTACTTGAACGGATACTTGCAGTGTTGCGCTGTAAAAAATTTATTTTTGCATTAATCATGTTGGCACTACGTAGTTTATATTAAAAATATTTGAATAAAAGAAATAACACCCGTTAACTGTTACACTGAACTTCAAAAGTGAAAGTACGAATTTGATTGGTATTTAAGTATTTATGTAGTCGCAGTCACCGGGTTTTATTTCTCGAATTTAGTGGATTTTAGACAACCTTAAAAATATTACTTGGGTGAAGTCGAACTAGTAAACACGTAGATGTAGACTCATGAACTTGTCTTTGGTACGGGTAATGGTAATATAATAGCAATAATACTACATTGTTCTGAGACACAATGGACCAAAAAACGACGGAATAGGGACTGAAAATAAAATAAAGAATGTCTGACGGTTAGGTAAACTTAGATAGTAAAGTTGCACTAGGTGAAATTACCTCTAAAAATAGTATTCATTATGTAGGGTTTTGTTTTTGTATTTCTCTTTTATGTAATTAGCCGTATACATTGAGTAGAAAATAAATCTCGATGTTAATTGGCAACAAAATCAGGTTTCACCTGTTTTTGTAAGAACAAAATTATATAACGGTTGAGTTATAATTATAACATAACAGACGTATCATTTCATTTTGACTGGCTACCACGTTGGCGTATGGCAGATAATAATATCAGAACATAGGTAATTAGCGAGTTTTCTACTATAACATGAAGTTCCATGAAATAATTATATTCTATATTTATAAGCTTTCACCTGAAGAGACGTGAGTTGTTCATCCTCAATGCTGAACACGTCCTCTGGATCTCTGGGCAGTGGTGGCCAAAGCTGTTTCAAAGCAAGAATTGCTTCGTTACAGAATCTGAGCCCCAGAACCTCCTCATCTTCTCGACCATACCGAAATGTAAGCGTAATTTGACCCCAAATTCGGAAGTTATCAGACACAGTTTGTTGGAGTGACTCCTTATCGAGGACGATAATTCCTTTGAGAGGTTCCAAATGGGTCCCATCGATTGTCACGGTACGAGTTCCAACGTACAAAGCTAAACTCCCGTTTGAAGCGCATTTTTTGAATACCCTGCAAACCAACAATTAATTTTGATTAAAATATTTCTTGAATTTATTGACAAAATTAGTTATTGTTTTTAAATTACAGTTTTAAAAATAAAGATTTTTTGCATGCTTTTATTTTTGAAAATAATATCGAATTGAAAAATGAATTACTTAGACATCTTTTCTCTAAACTTGTATAGGTAGTTTTCTGATAATGTATAATATTATAAAAATATTTTTAAAAAATAAATGATCCGGGGTTTTTATTAAGCTTTTCCAAAGAAAACGCTAAAATTTCGGTTTGCTCAATACAAGCATTTATGTTGTAGTTTGAGTTCTAACTCTTCTATTTGTAAATGTTTGCTGGAGAACGCTAAATTTTGAGTAGCCTCCTTCCTCGCCTTTTATAAACCGATTCTGGTTATTTATAAGATGACTAGCAGCAGTTGGATCATGCACTAACTTTAATAAAACCGAAAATACGGCTACGCCCATTTGTTCAACACAAACTTTCTTTGCTCATTTCCTCTCTATTTGCAGTGAAAAGTAATTGGATCCATGATTCATGCAAAATGGATCACAAATGTTTAGGGGAAAATGTTTAGGGTTAACGACATTAGCTAAATATTTTACTAATATCAGGTTCTTTTTAAAGCAAAATATCCAAAAATTGCGGTTCCCAGAAAATATTTAAATGTATTCGTATTTGTGCATAATTCCTGACCTGGTAACACTAGTGGGAGCAGGTGTGATTTTAGTTTCTCCAACATCATCACCTTGATTACTACAGTCTGACTTATGTCCAGCCCGACCTTCATCAACAAATTTAGTAACTTTCTCTTCTCGGTCAGTCTCGAGCTCATGTTGACCACGACAAAGCTCTTTGCTTTCCATCTCCCGATCACTTCTAACTCCTCCGCAAAAATCAGCATTTCCAGTGCTTTCATCATCAGCATTTTCGATAGCTGTTGCAGTAGAACTTTTTCTGCTTTGAGATGGATTCAGCAAAGATGGAGTTGCAATGGCACTGAGCGTGGTTGTTTTATTAGATGTTGTGCTTCCGTAACTTTGTATTTGACCAGTATGGTGCACCGGCACTGCACATGGTGTCAGTTCTTTACAATCAATACTGAATAAGCTCATCGCGAGTCACTCATGAGACCAAACAGTTATAATTAAATCTACAAGCACATCATGCATATTCAAAAATTTTCATCATTGAAGTTATATTTTAAAATACTGTTCAAGCTGGTTGCTTTTGTTTTAATTTTGAGATATCTCATTCTGCAGATTCAATTTTGCTCTTCTCAATAAATTATTGTGGATGTTTTATTTATTATTCACATTAGCTTGCTGTCAATCGTCAGGACATTCTAGGTTAACTCAAACCGTCATATGAGAAAAAATAATTTTAACAGCGTTGATATCACATATAATGTTACTACTTTTAATGAGCCCGGATCTTGCTTTCTCATAACCATTTTCATGCTCTCAATATAAACCTTTGTTCACTACTTCACTTGAGCACGCATAGTATTTATAGCTTAACTAGTAATATATTTGTCATTTGTATTAGTTAGATACAACTTAATTGTACAGATTTTGTTTTTTGGGAATTTACAAAGGGAAAATGTGAATTGTATCTTTGGATCCATATATTTCATTACTATGCCACTTGATTTGTATATTTTTAAAGTAATATTAATGCCTTTTCTTTGGGTGATTTTATTTATGGGTTCGGTTTGCACAAAAAAGTTGATGTCTTAAAAACTAGCAGCTGAGATAGAGCAAGTATTTATTAGATTATCAACCGACATCTTTAGTCCACTTATCCAGGTTATCTTAGTCTCTAAACACACAGATGGTTAAGTAGCTGAACAAAAAATGAGATACTATAGAGACAGAAAAGTAAACACGCTAAGAAACGTCAGTTTTTCCAGCAAGTCACCTGGAGCCTGATAATTTCCTTTTTTGGTATCAGGTTTTCTTTTGGTAGTTAAATTGAATTGTAAACTGTGTCGGCTTATGTCTCAGACAAATGACATTAAAAATTCATCCCTTATGAAAGCATCAGTGTTGTAATTGCAGATTTTGAGGTTGAAAGCTTGTCCAGTTTTCATGAACCCTGACTGCCTGTTTGATTTAGTATAGATTTGACGTGGTTTGTGTCTTATATAATGGAACCACTTGCACTAACAAACCTATAACCTTCCATTTTATTACCTCAGGTCGCCAAACAACATAATTCGATCTTTATATAAATTCTTGAAAAGACGTTGTGTCACATTTTGAATTCATAAAGAGTTTGAAGTGAAGCCACTATTAGCTTTTCATGAGTAAAACCACACAAAAACTATTAAGTTTGCAAAGTGAATAGCTGAAACTTCTGGAGTGTTTTTTTGCAGCAGTAAAAAGAAGATTTCGTGTTCTGTCGGGAACAAAATAAAGAAATTAAATAGAAAAAGTGTACGAGTGTGCACAACTATGACACTTATGAACACAAGACTGGTGAAAATAATATTATTGTGTATACCAGCATGTTTCTCTGAATATAAAAGAACGACACGGTTCAAGCCTATCAAAAACCAATTTGCGACGTTCTCTAAATGGAAATGACGACCATGGACTTTATGATTGTTTTTGATGGCTGCTATATGAAAATATAATACCATGATATTGATTAACAATTCAAGATACTATAGCAGTTTATGTATGGACTCATTAAAGTAATGGCTTTGTAGGCAACTGCCACTCAGAAAAAAAAGCTGTGTAAATAATGGAACTCGTGAACATAATAATTATTTAAGAAAAATGGGTCGCCAAAGGCAAATATATATTGATTAATGTAATTAACTAAACAAGCAAAAGGATTCACATATTGTTTTTGTAGCAGCGTAAACAAAATAATGGTAATTAATTTTTGTTTTTGAATTTCACTTCAAACTATCAAATACCATGTTATCCATACGTTCAGTTGTCTTGGTTTATTTCAATTTGAAGCAACACTTAATTTTCACTTTTATTATTTTTCATTTATGTTTTACTTTTTGTATCAGTATTTTTGATATCACGGATATTTTAAATATTTAAGACATAATATGTCTAATAGTAATTGCTCTCAAAATATTATACTGTATGTATTACTTTGAGGAAAATTGTCACTTATTTTACAATTGATGGGCACTTTTCCTATCCTTTACACAAATTTTCATCTTACGATAATGTGAATCCATAACTGAACGTAGAAGCACTGTTTGTTTGTCTTTTATTTACCTCCTACAAAAAAAAATGTGTGTTTGCTTTTAACATTTCAAGGCTATAATTTTTCAATTATTTAACAAACTATTCAATTTACGGATGCTTGATTTTTGTTAAACTTGTATGTTTCCCGTTTAATATAGTATAGTTCAAATTTGCTACAGTGATATTAAGAGTTCCTAAGAAAAAGAAAAGTTTTTTTCTAACCCAAACCACAACCAAACAGAAACTTGTAAACTCATTTTCAATGGTCTGTTCTGCTCAGAACACAGAATTTAACTGACACGAAAATACGGGCAACCTGTCGGAAAAAGTGAGCTGAAACAGGAAAATTAGATACAACGAGAAGAAATATAATAAGCCATGCGTGCTTTGGAATATTGCTGAAGTGAAAGCTGAGAAAATATCCGTCGTATATAGTTAACATGTTACGATATGGTATAGTGTATATCACGTATTTATTTATTCACATTCACTTTTGGTATCTGCAAAACTTGTGATTAATAATCTATCACAAACTGTGAAGTATTGTTATCCGAAAAGTGCGTATATGTTATTTCGTAAATGTATAATTATTGTTTAATGATATTAATCTTTATGTCTGATACTTTACATTATAATATATGGTTATAATAAATAATATTTAATTTAGTTCAAATTATTGAGATATGATTACATTAAAACATTTTTGAAAAAATTTATGCAATGAGCCATAATTTGGATTACAGTCTGAAACGTCATGTCCAATATTCGTGACTGATTCGGAATTAAAATGTTCCTGCATCTAGTCCAATAATAATGCAAATGCCGTTCGAGATCAGCAGATCCACAATTTTTAATATTCAGCATATTTTTGTTGTACAATAGTATTACTTTATAATGTGCTTAAATACTTAAAGACTGAAACTTATAGGCGCAATTGTTTTAAAGGTTTTATTTCTGCTTTTTAATATATTTGATGTTGAAGGACTGAAAATGGTGTGACCTTACCGTTTACAATCTACGTTTTCGGTTTAAGCACCTAACATTTTATTTTGCTATAATATCCATGATTTTAAAAATAGAGTTAATATTATTCAATTCATTCATAATTTTTAATGCCTCGTATGCACTTGCAAACATGATTTGTAATAATCGCCGAAAGAAAAAAAAAACTCAAAAACAACAAAATATGTTTCAGCATATTGCCATGTGGATGTTCATTCTATTTGATTATTGCGACACAAACAAAAGCCCACAGCCTTTTAGAAAACTGCTGAAAAAAAATAATCTGCAAAATAGAGAGGTAGCTAGGTAAACACAATTACGTGAGAGAAGAGAAAGTACTTTCTATTTTCTAACAAGCGAACTACAATGTGGCAATTTTTCTTAACATGTTTTGTTTGCGTGTAAGACCGAAATACAAAGTTGGCTTTTGTTTGAGGAAAAATAACATTAAACTTTCATGCATGGTTTTTGTAGAAGCAGAAGTAGAGTTTTGTATGGTAAGAACTTACTCAATTTTCCTGGATATGAGTTGAAGGATTGTTGATTATTGGATTTGGGCCGGCTTTCGTTGAGGTTTACGTCTTATCTTTCCACACCACTTGCACAAAAAACTGCATATTTTTCTCCTCATAAAAAATCCAGTCCACCGGGATACAAAAACATGCTCTCATGAATCTTTAAGCAGCAGATTGAGTACTTCATCAAGAATTCATCCAGGATTTACCCTTTTAACCATGATTAAGTTTGCATGAGAGAAACCACATAAGGCTCACAACTTTGTCTAGCGAATAATATCAAAACTTCACAGGCTGGGTGTTGTAGTGACAGTAAAGAGTGTCTTGGAATTTAGACAGAAGGGTAAAGTTGGAACCTGGAATTTTTGATAAATCCACAAGACAAAATACGGAAATAAAAACTTGAAAAGATTTTAATTTAGTGTTTATAGGGCGAATATCTCAAACAATTTAAATAAGCACGACATCACGTTTCTTTGAAAAAATCAGTAAAACTTACTTCCATTTTTTTAAACAATTGAAAAACCTGTAAACATGTACATATGTATTAATACAGAAAAGGGGCGTATTGTCATAAGTGCTTTAAAACATTTTTTAAAGTGAAAGTTGTCAAAATATATGTTATTGTTAACAATGTTTGTAGAAAAATCGGCATTACTATACTGCACGGATGTCACAGTCGGCGTATTCAATTTTTCATAAATATGTTTCAATAATAATGATAGTTTTCTACTTTATAGCTCTGTGAAATATTTAATGCTTCCAGCATTGTTTTGTGCAAACTTAACTTTGTATTTCTCTTTTTTTAAACATTTTACTGTTGCACAATTGAACATAGTATTTTAATTTGGAGCATTTGATATTACCTATATTCGGAAATGAATGTACAAAAATCGTCAGAAGCTTGTTGCGTAATCACAGTGATTATGTCAGTTGATGAATAATGACGTACTTGTTTCTTCGTATTATTTGTATATGTATCTGCCAAAATTAAGCTTTTTAAATCTATAATGTATTATATTAAACTACATTGAAATATTTTGGCTACGCGGCGTTACAAACTAACGGAATTAATGAATGATGTGTTAATGAATATTGCCGCTGCTAGTGTTAATGAATAAAAACTAATTAATAGCGTATTACATAACAACATGTTACGTGTATGTTTAAATCGATGCGAACAAATCTTGTTTTCTCCAGTTTTAAGCGCCATGTATTTATATACTAGAAAGCCAGCGTCACTCCGTGACTGCGACATTGATGCTGCATTGCATATAGGTATCTCCGTTTATTGAGATAACAGACAGACAAACATGTTTAAAATAATTTTGAAAATTCACAAACCCATGATCCAAGAGA
>JAQFYG010003371.1:0-12673 GCA_034694325.1 Entomobrya corticalis | reverse complement strand
CTTTATCAAAAGGTGTGCCACACACGGGACACACGCCACGGTCTTCCTTAAAATCATATGGCCCTACAGCCAAATAAACATCTCTACATTTACATCTGATCACGTCTCAAACTCTCAAGTCTCATAAGCCTACAGCAAGCAGAACATCAGAGAACAGCATAATTTTTATCATTCCTCCCACACCAGATATAATTTCAACGTCCTTTTCTCCAGAGAGAGTGTTCTTAAAGTTATTAAGTGATCATAATTTGCTCAGGGAGAGTTTGAGTTCTTGTTATTCGAAGAATTAAAAAATTCCAATCATTAGTATCAGGTGGTTTCGTATCAATAGAAGCCACCCACACACTATTTTGTTAGACTTGTCCTCTCAAAAGTATTTATGGAGGTGTTCCAGTAGTAGCTGGTTTGTTACCACAGCTACTTTTTAATAACCGCCTTTTTTAGTTTCATATTTTAGAGAATTACAGTACATTTAGTTCTAGAACTACTGAGAAACAGTAGTAGCCAATTATTAAAGTATTATAACTATAAGTGTCTTTCCTTTTGATTTTTATAACCAATAATATGGTAAGTAATGTTTTCAACACGAAATGAATATGCTCACTTAAAATTTATCTTGATAATCGTTACAGACTTCTTTATGCTTTGATTAGATGCTATAAGATTAGATAAGGATGGGTGATGTGATATGTGATGCGTGATAATAATAGTGATGAAAGTAAATCTATTTGTGTAAACCAAAGTTTGGAATTATTTATTTATTCATACACAGGCTTCTTGCCAGGCAGTGGCCGACTTTTTATCTGGACTACCGTCCAGGGATCCTCACAATTTCCAAAAATGGTCGTCTGACGGTCCGAAACAGAATATTACAAGAAAACCATCATCGTACGTTCCAACAAAGGACATCCCATCCCAACAAGGTATTTATCATATCAAATTTAGTCTTTGGGCTAATCTAATTATGGAAAATGCTTTACACATTTTAGCATGTATTTTTAGCAGTGTAGTGCAATATATGATGTTTTAATTTTTGATTTTAGTGATCGTGACAGAAAAGACTAACATACTTTTAAGATATCTGCACCAGCAGTACGAGAAAAAGGCAGTTAAACACGGAACGAAACGCGATGGAGCCTCCGCCGGCTCAGCGGATGAAGAGGTGCAGAGAAAACGCCCACGATATGACTGCTAAGACACTTTATACGATTCGTTATTTGTACATCATCAAGTGGAAATTTGCTACTTAGTTGATGTTTACTCCTTTTGTGTTTTTCATTAACTTTAAGCATTTAAGATTTTAGTTTTACGGGACATTTTTATCTGCAGGGGTCTTTTTCAATAAACGAGACAGTTTAAAAATGATGGAGTTTTGTTTGTTTGTATTTACATAGAGCTCTTTAGTTAATCAAAAAAGACCAAAAAACTTTTAAGGAGCCAACAAACAAGTTCACTATATAATAATTAACATTATATCTAATTATCCATGTTAACTTAATGTTATGAAGTTCAAAATATTGTTAATGAAGTTAAGACTATCAACCATAATCATAATAATAATGAGCGCTTAAAGTTTCCGTTTATACTTTTATGTATTTTATAGCAGCAGTGTTGTTATTTTATGCTAAAAGCACTTGAAATTCCTTTAGAATCTCGCATTTAATATGGTTATATGATCTTAAGTGTTTAATATTCAAGGTATTTAATGAAGAATAAAACAAAGACAAATAAATTTTAAAATAAACTTAAAGTATTATTAGAACCATTTCATGTTTTCACATATAACATATATTATTTTATTTTAAACGGCAATGTTGACTACTTTATACAATCATGGCTGGTTAAATGGCCAAAGACCCCAGTCCCCACCGTTCACGAACGAATAATTGTACATTTTAGCTAAGTTGACGGAAATAAGAGAAATCGAAGTAGATGAATAATTTTGCTATACAACGAATGTAGTTATAATGCTGGCTGTTGCTACATTGTTTCAGCATTTTCTGCTGTCGGAGGATGAATAATATGGAATTCGCTACACGCACAGATGACTTTAGATGATCAAACGATTTGTTTAGTGATGATCTTCTTCATACCCAGTTGGGAGTGCGTTGACGTGGGGGTTGTGGAAAAGGGACTTTTGCCCGTCACCCCATGGGAATCGCTGAAATTTTGATCGGAATGAAAATATTTTAAACCACGCAATAACAAAAATGGCTTCAATTTGTCATTGATAAAACGCATATAAAGCTGTACCTTGTTGCGAATGCGGAGATGCTCATAGGGGATGAACTCTGGTCGTGGTGGTGGGCATTCCATTTCGTGCTTCATGTGAAGACCCACATTGACCGACATCAATAAAACGCATGGAACGGCCACAAATAGGGACAGGTTTTTCCATGTCTTAGTAGAGTCTAAAATAGACCGAAATTCAATTCATACCGTTAAAATAATCTCAATTGACCTGACCAGCTTAAATAAATTGCTACAAACCTAAAAAAATAAGCTAAATATTTATCAGCTGATGACTATAAATTTGGTGCAAGATAAACACTAAATATTATCATAAAATTACGCGATACAACTTACCTCCATGAGCCCCAGCAGCAGACGACATGCGCCTGGCTGTGGTGGAAATATTCTTGAACAGCATTTTACTAATCATTTTGAAATTTTAAATCCACAATTAAATTTAAACACAGATAACCAAATTGCCTTCTGAAGAACAGAACGCAGAGCAGCTGAGGAATGATGATCTTGTAAAGTAAAAATGGAGATATCAATAATACAGAAGAAATCCGACACAGTTGAAATTACCGCAAAAAGATGGTGTACTTGAGAAAATCTATGATACAAAAAATGTACATGCATTTTAAATGGATGGCGTCCTTCTAACTTTCCTCGGGATAGACAAAGCCTCTTCAAAATCCAAGCTGAGCTAAGCAGCTCTCTGGTTAGATGCTCTGTTTGTGTAAATAAATGCACACAATCAGATGTGATGTGTTTTTATTTTTGCCGTGCACTTTGACAAACTTGTGTTTACCTGGTTTGTCCGAAAGAAGCCTGCTGTACTCCAACCAGTTACACTTAAAATTACAGTATTCAGTTTTATCCAAGTTTATTTTAGTTTTCTTAAAGGATCCCAGTTAAGTAATTAGGAATGCCGACAATAATTTTGGACAATGGGGCATACAGTATCAAAGCGGGAGCAGCCACGGCGGAGAAGGCCAGGTAATTTTATATTTGGGAGGGAAGCTATTATTTTTCAGTTGTCACTGTCTTCAGTCTATTTTATTGTCTATTTTTATGGTAAGCACTCATGCATTCTTAAAGTATTGTTTTATTTTTATTTCAGGATCATCCCAAACTGTATTTCGAAAGCTCGAAGTGAAAGACGCCGTCCCTTCATCGGTGACCAAATAGATGACTGTCGAGATACTTCCGGCTTGTTTTTCATCCTCCCTTTTCAGAAAGGTTACATGGTTAATGCGGACACAGAGAAAACCATTTGGGATTATGTGTTTGGGAAGGACGTGCTGAATGTGAACACCTCCGAAACTGACATTCTTATCACCGAGCCCCAGTTCAATTTCAAATTTCTCCAAGAGGCGGTATGCGAGCTACTGTTTGAGGAATACGAATTCCGCTCCGTATGCAGAACTTCGGCTTCCACTTGCGCAGATTACTACCATTCCGTGACAGAATGTGCAAACAAAAAGACCATATGTTCCCTGATTATTGACTGTGGTTACAGTTTTACGCATATTCTCCCTTACGTGAATGGCGTCAAAGTGTCAGAATCTGTGCGCAGAATCGATGTTGGAGGAAAAGCACTAACCAATCATCTGAAGGAATTAGTTTCCTATCGACAACTCCACGTCCTAGATGAGACATATTTAATGAATCAAGTAAAGGAGGATGTTTGCTTTGTCAGTACTGATCTTTGGGAAGATATGAAGATTGCCAAGAAACGTTTCCCTGAAAATACCATCATGAGAGATTATGTGCTCCCAGATTACAGTTCAATAAGGAGGGGATATGTGCGAAAGGTGGAGGAAACTGGACAGAGATCGAAGGACAATGAACAAATACTCCGACTGAATAATGAGCGGTTCACTGTACCCGAGATATTATTCCATCCTTCTGATGTAGGAATCACACAAATGGGAATTTCAGAGGCGATCACCACAGTGATCGAGTCATTTCCTGAGACACTCCGACCTCACTTTTACGATAACATTGTACTAACTGGCGGAAGTTCCGCTTTTCCAGGGTTCAGGGAGAGGATTTTAAAGGACGTGAGGACTAATGCAAACATATATTTTGATACAAACGTCTATCTTCCCGAAAAGTATGCCATTTTTATTTGTTTTATTTAACTCACTCATACTTTCATTTAAGTGAATATAAAATATATGGTAAATTGCAATCAACGTTACATTCTTGTCTTTTAATTAGCCCAACAACGTATGCATGGGAAGGGGCAAAGAAGTTCAGCCAGGACCCAGAGTTTCACAAGTACTTGGTATCCAGAAGTGCGTACAACGAGAGAGGCTTGAATGCATTCGCTAAAATTTGTGATATTTAATGAAATTTAAGACAAGAATCTCGATCATGATGTTTTCTGTAAACAATATTCTCTGAAAAGTACAGTATTTAGTTATAAATATCAATGTTACGTATGTATGCAAAATTTTATTGTTAATTTTTTATTTACTGTTGGGTACATACTGTAGACATGGTATGTATGTAAAGCTAATATTACATACACTGAACTTTCTCGTTTTTAAAATATAAACTAAATATCAAGTTTCACTAAAAATGGCAACCATCAAAATATTGTGGTTTAAGTATATTATATTTAAATATTGATAAACAGTTAAGATAATGATTATATTTTTACAAAAATTAAAACAAAGTCAATATCTATCATCAGTATCATCTCACCATTCATTTAATCTGTCTTAAATTCCTGCGCCGTTTCCGGATGAGGTGGACGGATCCGGAGATTTACAATTCTTCAATATCTTGTGATTCTGTAATCCTCTGAGAGTTTTATAATTTTTCCCACATCCCCAACATTTATAAATTGCTTCATTGGAATGCTTGCTACCGAAGTGGTCCAATAACTGTGTCTCGTTTTCATAGCACCATCCACACGCAGGACAGGGGAAAGGTCTCAGGCCTTCATGGGACTCCAAATGATTGCGATAGGATCCCTTCGTTGGAAAGAATCTATCTTTGCATAGTGGGCATTGCAACTGATGACCTCGAGAATTAACCGGTTGCACAATTGGAGGTACTCTGTTACCTCCAGTGGCACTTGCATTATTACGTCCCAGTCCAGGAGTGATGAATTGTACCCGTTTAATAGGGAACTGGCGAGGAGGAGGAGCTGCAGCAACATTGTCATTTGGTGCCTGTGGTCGAGGTGGTTGTATTAATTCAGTTACAAACTCATCGTCATTGTCAGAAGAAGAAGAAGCTGATGGAGTGGGAGGCGGTTGAAACTGCTGCTGTTCAATCTCCCTACTGTCCTTACGATAAGCTTCACAGTCTGAGACTTCTAGCAGCTGGAGAACTGACGTTGACATAATTTTTGATGGAGGCAGTATTGGCGTTATTCCATTCCTACAATAATAAGAAAAGTGTATACATAAGATAAATACAAGCTCATTTATTTTAGCAGTTAGTATTTTATTTGAAATGTTAGATGCCTCTTTCACTATCTTCAACTTACTGTTTGACTGGTGTTGGCTTGCGGTTATCTCTGCGAACGATTTTTGGTGGATGTACTGGAGACGACGCATTGTTAGTAGTATTCCCATGAACCAATCTTTGATGATTTTGTAACCTAATCTTATCAATGAACGCCCGATGACATTCCAGACACTTGAAAACTTCAGCATCCGACTGCGTTTCGCATGATGCTGTCGCTGGGGCTGGGGATGTGGATCGTTTTGCTGGCCTCGGTCTCAACAGTCGTCCACTGGGCTTAGACACTGTTGCTAACGTTTTCGGAATCCCATCTCCAACTTTTTTAAACTTTAATTTTCTGCTCACCGTCGCGGTTTTTGATTGGATAGTTGGAGTGGAAACGTCATTTAAACTGGTCTCTCTTGCGTTATCCATCTTTTTCAGTGGTCCAAAAAAATTCAAAAGTAAATTTACTATTTCGACGATGACGGTTTACTTTTAACTTTACAACTCATCAGAGAAAATGATGTGAATGGAAAGCTTTGTTGGATCCACTTTGGCTCCATTTTTATGGCATCAGTGGGAATCCACTATAAATAGCTACAATATTGAGCCTGCATAAATGCTGCACCATAGTATAGTGTGATTTGAATATGCAAGTGGTAAAAAGTAAGTAACTCTGTAAGTAGAAACAATGCAAATCTCCATCCAGTTTTTGTAATTTGTAAATGAGTTTATGATAATCATCGGTTTTTTTAGACATCGTAACTTATGTCTTTTGCGTATGAGTAGAGATCGACAAGAATTTCTTTGAGAAAAAACGTTCAAATGAATCCACGTATATGTGTGTGTTGAATGTTTATGAATAAATACATATAGACAATAAAGTTCCTTTGCAGAAAGGGAAGTATATGTTATTCAGTACAACAGCAAATTTTAGTTGACACACTTTTTAAAAATTTGTAGCCAATACAATAGATATAAAATTAGCATGAATAAATAAATACAAAATTGTCATTATAAATATGTTTAACTTCACAAAATATAAATACCTAAGCATCAATCTTTACGTGTAAAAAAGAGTCGGTGGAGCAGGCAAAGACCGCAACCCAAAAACATTATTATTTTCACGAAGGTATCCCGGCGACAATGGAATTCCTGAACCAGATATTCCAGCCAACTGTGAATTAATCTGGGCCTGCGATCCATATAATCCACTCTGCAATCCCTGTGCGTGCTTATAGGCATCTGTTGCTTGACCGAGTCCTGGGGTGTATTGAGATGGAAGTCCTAGTCCTGAATAACTACCTCCAATATTTGCCCCACCCAAACCGAAACCATTATTGTTGTTTGACAGCACGCCACCTTGAAGCCCCGGCCCGAATCCACCTAAGCCTGTGCTCTGGTAAGGAGAAGGAGAGGAATCGAAATCGGGGATCTTTGGAGTATCAGGGTCCAGTCCGAATAGGGAGAGAAGGCAACGAGGTTTTTCTGTCCTTACTGACCCATCTGGAGCTGTAGATTTAATGACAACGGTAGTTGGTGTTGGGGATCCCTACATAGAAAAAAGATATAAATATTTAAGAATCTATATATAAATCAAATCTGCCACCATTACAATTTAAAATATGAAAATCTTGAAGGAAGCAATAATGTTTTCTTACTTGTGAAACACTAAGAACCCAGCCTCCTAACAAAACTAATGAAAAAATCAAAAAATTCATGATCGCTCCTTTCTTATTTGCTACAAGTTTAACTTAAACTTTGGAAGGCGAACTTTTAAAAAATCGTGTGAGTACTTTAGCTTCTGGTTGACAACTGTTCAAGAATTAGTGAAAATGATGGGTTTTTGAAGCTTTTTATCGGAATCGTTCTTTCATTCAATTGGGAAGATGAAATACAAAACTTTTACTTTCCATTTTTATGAGCTGCCTTGTTTTCTTAGAAAAAAGGGAAATCGAACTGAAATCTTCCATTTTTTCCCATTCAGAGAGCATGATGATGTTTATTTTTTATATTACCTACCTATGTTACATGATGAAGACATAGATGTGAAGATTCACATGAACACAGCATTACTTTGTATTTACTCTTTGTCAGAAAAAAGGGACATCTCAATAATATTGAATATTGAATATCTATTTGCCTTGTTTGTTGTTAGGTAAAATAGAGAAAAAGGGATCGAATGCGGGTGAAGGGCAATAAAAAGTAAAAAGTAAAAATCAAAAGAATGCAGAGTTCAAGGTTATTTTTTCACTATAATGCTCATGATCGATTCGGTCACAACCTAAACTTGTGCATTTGGATACATTGAATGTTTGCAGAAGAACTTTTGTATTTCATTTACAATAATTTTTATTCCATAAAACGATAAAATCATTTGTTATTATCATCATTATCAATGGCTTATTTGTGGATACTGGCATATAAAACATAAAGCAAGCTGATTTTATTTATCGCATATTCAAGATGTTCAATATAAAAATCATAAATCAAAATTATGTTTCAAAAGTATAATCATTGTTATAAAATAATCCCATATCCTTGATTGGTTGCACAATATGAAATTTTAAAATGAACAACAGAAGGTACAGTAAAATGGTAGTATGGATAACAGCTTGTGAAGTCTTAAATTTCCCCTTTGTTACCGACAATAGATTCAATAACATCAATGTCATTTTTGGCTTCCTCATAGTCCCTCAAATTTTCCTCAATCGCCTTCCTTCGCTTCAAAGTTTCATCCTCATGACGCTCCACAATAAGCTCGTTAGCATGGTCTGGACTATGAAGTCGCAAGAACTAAATTTAGAAACAGCAAAACGAAACCATTAAAATATATTTATAATGTATTGAGATATCGCGTGAAATGTTTAACTAACTGTTACCATAGTATTTTATATACTATCATATTATTTTTACTTACCAAATGCTCCGTCATTTTGTTGGACGTTCCATACACCAACTTGTACACGATTCCCCTCGCGACATGCTCCATGATTTGTCGTTTTGCCTCATCAAAGTACAGCATCACATCCCTCTTAACATTCACTCTGTGGATAGCTGCATCCTCAAAGGAAATTTCATCATTTTCCTCAATAGCTCCACCCCCACCACCCTTCTTACGACCCCGTTCTTCCTTCTTCCCAGTGCCATAGGGCTTTTCATCGGCATCCACAAATGACGCCGTGTTATCGTCATAGCTGCCACTTGCATTAGAGTAGGTGTCGTCCTGTTTTTCTTCCGTGTTGTTGCTTTGGTAACTGCCACTCTTATCACGAAATCCACCCTTAATGGTCCTGGCAATTGAGGCTTCCGCATTCAAATAATCTTCCAGGTATCTCTGGCAATCCTAGAATGCATCAGTTAAATTGTAAATAGTTCAAAATTGTATTTCAAAAGGTTCTATCTATGTGCTTATAAATATCACTTTTAAAGTTAACCATAGAATTTTTGATATTGATATTGATTAATTTACCTTAAAACGTTCCTTGATTAACTCGAGAGCCACATCCTTCAACTTTTGAAACAACTTGGGGTACTGATACTTCGTCAGGGGGTCAAATGAAGTGTCGATCGCGTTTCTCATCTCCTTGCAAACTTCACTTGTGCATTTCTGCACAAATGGGGATAACTTTTTGATCTCTCGTTTTGCCAACTCTTGGAATGCATCCTGAGGAGAACAACAGCGGAAATCAGATTAAAATATGTACTTGTGTTACAAAAAAAGTTTATGCGATATTTTAATTTTCAAAAAATTATTAACTCACGTCATAATCAATGTGTCTGGAATGAAGAGCATGAGAGTTTTGGATGGCTGTATCGATTTCAGTATCTGTCAACTTGGTTGCGGCAACCAATCTTTCAAACTCCTCCCCCAAGTAAGTATCAAACAGCTTCTTAATCCGAGCAGATGCATTCAAACTGGTCAGCTCCAGGTTTCTTCGGCGACCATCCACCTGAGCACAATAAGACTCGGCGAATTTGGTAAGAAGCCTTAACAAAATGGTGCAGTTATCTTCCTTTTCCTCCGGTTCTCCAATGTCATCCAATTGTTGCTTGCAGTTTTCAATCGCCTCTTCAACCCTCTGCTTAATTCCAGGAAGAGTGTACTCAATGCTCATCATTAACTCTTTGCTTATCCTTTTGATAAGGAATGGAGTGCCATTTGTAGCGGCCAAAGTGGGGTAGTAAGTTTCCAAAAAGTTCTTTTCCTTGCGTAGTTGTTCCAAGAGACTCCTTTTTTCTTGAACCTCCAAATAATTTCGGTTGACCACCCCAATGATGCCCTTGTCCAGTTTAATGGTTTTACCCAACAAGACATCATTGGCGTTGGTACCATCATCCATCATGTCCAACTTGGTTAGAACTCCAATTGTTCGTCTGCCCCGTGGGTCAACCTTCCGGGCGAGGGAAATGGACTTGGACGTTGCAATATCGTTGGTTGCTTCACTAATTGCAAGGATGATACAGTTCTCATTACTAATGTACTTGTGAACCAGGTTGTTAATTTTGTCGACTACTTCATCCGGTTGACCATCGATTGGAGTGTCAACGAGACCAGGAAGATCCACCAGAGTCAGGTTGGGAACGTTGGGCGAGTACAACTTCAAAGTGATTGAATCTTCGGAGATGATTTGCTTACTTTTGATGATTTTGTTGTTTACCTTTTCAATCATGGTTTTCACATCCTCCATGTTTGTGTACCGTTTCCCCTTTCCATGAAGAAATTCAACCCATTTGGCTTTCTCTGCAAAAAATTCACAGTAAAAAATAAAGTTTAAAGCTTGCACGCACTACACACAATATTATTTATAAATACCTATTTATGACTTCCGAAAAATATATTTCAATGAAAAAGGAAACCTTTGATATAACCAAACTTAATAAAAAGCAACCTATTTAGTAATTGTCTTTAAAAAAATCAGTTTCCATACTTTGCACATTGTAAAGTTGTAAGACGATTGGACATCTTGTCTGAATGCCGATCCCTCTTGGAAGAACCTCTTCCCCCGAAATGCTTTCTAAAACTGACGTCTTCCCAGAGCTCTGTGTTTTTAAATCATACCAGAAATATAAATTATTTAAATGTACAAACCTTTAAAAGTTTTTCACAAATAAACCTTAAATTCTCTTTGAAATGAGATCATATTTTAATTTTGATTGAACTATGAATTCCATAGATAGGTATATGTAATGTGTATTCTATCTTCAATCACTGTTTTCACCTGTGAGCCACAGACAACAATTTGGGGCAACTTGATCTCCTTAAATCCGTCCAACCTGTTTCCGACATCGTAGAGCTGATTCATTACACGAATCACGTTCTCCAGCCCACAGCCACTGTCGCTCCTATCGAATTCGGCAACGTTGAAATCCATCGATGATTGCACCCATGCTTTTGTATCAAAAGGAATTTCATCCTCAGATTCTGAGCCGGAAGCCCCACCGGGCTGCGTAGATTTGCTGTAGTAACTCATCACAATAGTGAAATCAGTAGCCAAGGAGAGTAATAGAGTAATTTAAAGTTATGCTTGTGTCAAAACTGAAGACAAAGATAAGAGTTAACTGGAAATAGTATGAATTGTTGGAGGTGTCAATGACGACTGACGAGTTGCGAATTGAATGTTCTTTACTTTATAGTGCGAACAGTAAAGGAGTAACGAGCATCTTACAACGTGAATATGAGCATGCTTAACATTTGATTATGATGCGACTATGAAGTCAGAAGCGAAGCGAACAAGTGAATCCTCTCCTGCCTATTTCTCCAGCTACTCCAGCATTACAAGAAAGACTTTATGCGTATTTTCCCTTTCAACTGACTTTTAGCCAATGATAACTGAAGTGTGGACTGTGACTATACAATAGTTCATGATGAACTGTCCACACTTCGCAGTTATAGTTATGAACAATTATGAATTGTTCATCAGATCATTTTCCCTTTACCCTTTACTTTTGATACTGTACAAGCACAAATTCGACTGTATACTCTACAACATGAACCTATACTTTGATTGAATTGAATTATTGAATAACGTAATATGCGTGTTATTTACTTATATTCAGCATAAGATGTTTGCTAATTTTCCAGTTTAAATTTTCTCCACACTTTTTAGACTACTTGTAAAATGCGGGAAATTTCAACCGGTCAATGACTAATCATCTTTAATTGGAATTATTCGGCATAAACTGATAGTTAGGTTTTTTGCTTTTATTAAGCTCTGATAATAAAAAGATCAAACTATTTGAATATCTTCCTCTTTTTGAACAAATCTTACTTACCGAGCTAACTCTAAACGCCCAGACAAACTCGACAGTCTAAAAATGAATAATTAACAGGGACCGCTTTATTAAATTTAACAAATTACCCATGGTATTGTAGGTAACTTAATCACGAATTACTACTCCAGTTAAAATTTTACATAAATATTTCCAGAACTACTTAAAAAATGCGCATTTAAAATTAATTTGAGATTTTCAGACACTTTCAATTGTTCGTTTGAATTTTTTCAACGCAATGTTGAATTGCCAATAGATCAGATTTTCAAAATTGCTTGAATTTAAAAAATGGGTTGATTTGTTTTCAATATTTCAATTTCTCAACGTTAATTTTTAAAGGCATTTTGGATAAACTTGCATATTAACCATAAGTTCTCATTTAAAAGTGAACATTTTTAATTCATCCTTAATGATCCTTATTCCTTTATAAGATTAATTTCATATGTATCTATGGGAATTATCATAATCATTCCCATGTCATGTCTCCAATTCCATATCTCCATTGCAAAACGGTGCATTCAAAAACTAATAAAAAACAAAAAATCTGATACGCAAATGGAAACTTAGTAGTATTCAGTTTAGCTCATGATTAAAAGAAAGACCGCTACATTAAAAGTTTTAAAGTTCAGGGGACCAATTCAGAGCCACACTTAAGTGTGAGATAATATAATAATTATTTAATCATATTCAGAGAATATTTTTA
>JAQFYG010003370.1:0-12674 GCA_034694325.1 Entomobrya corticalis | reverse complement strand
ACTTGACTGTTGCTGCTTCCTGTTGTTGTCCTTAGTCTTTGCTAGTTTTTGTTTTTTATGTGATGTGTTCATGGTCGTGGAATAGGTAAATAATATTTTACTTTTCACTTGTGATGGAATGTATAAGAAATAAGAAATTTGTTGTCCATTTAAATGTGAATATGTTAAAAACAAAACATACCTAAGTTTTGAAAATGAATTAAGCTTTGAAGGTCAAAGGTTCCTTCATAAAAATTCATTCACGAACACAACATAAAAAGGATTTTCTGTCGTGTTTCCAGTGAGGTTGAACTCTGAATCATCTACCATATTTTCCATTTTAGTGCATTAGCTATAATAACTATCACCTTTTTAATTAGTTAATTTTGTTTTTTAGTCGACACTTCATTGTTTCTAATTGATCGCAACATCGCTAGTAGATGATGATTCCTATACTAAATTTTATAATGTATTAGCGGCATTTCTGTGAAGTATTCAATCACCAATTATGATTGTGTCTGCAATTTTTTCTGTGACATTTTACAGGTGAACTGCTGCAACTAAAGGATCTGTAGACTACTGACGGTTAACCGTAACCTGAAGTAAGTTTACAAAATGGCTAATACTGGAGATTCCCGTGCCCCTCTTCGGACCGTGAAGAGGGTGCAGTTCGGCATTCTTTCTCCAGATGAAATCGTGAGTAATTTTAGTAAAATGGATTGCTATTGCTAGATTTCAACAAGTTGCTAAACTTCATTTAAATTACGTAATAGTAACAGATACAGTACATGTGTTACTGAAGTTTGGCTGTCTATTTTCTTTCTCAGCGTCGTATGTCTGTCACGGAAGGCGGCATTCGGTTTTCAGAAATCTATGAAGGTGGACGTCCTAAGTTAGGGGGGTTGATGGATCCTCGGCAAGGTGTATTAGACAGAAATTCAAGATGTCAAACGTGCGCTGGAAATCAGAGTGAATGTCCTGGACACTTCGGGCACATGGATTTGGCCAAGCCGGTTTTCCATTGTGGATTTTTAACCAAAACAATGAAAATCTTGCGTTGTGTTTGCTTTTATTGTTCGAAAATGCTAGTTTCGCCGAACCATCCCAAGATTCGAGAAGTTGTCCTTAAAACGAAGGGACAACCAAGGAGAAGATTGGCATTCGTTTATGATCTCTGCAAAGGCAAAAGCATATGTGAAGGTGGTGATGAAATGGATGGGCTAAATCAAAATGATGGTGATCCCGCGGTGCAAGCAAAAAAAAGTGGTCACGGAGGTTGTGGACGATACCAACCTCGTATTAAACGGTCCGGACTGGAAATGATGGCGGAATGGAAGCATGTTAACGAAGATGATCAGGAGCGTAAGATAATAGTTACAGCGGAAAGAGTCTTGGAAATATTCAAACACATTGCAGACGAGGAGTGCTACGTTATGGGAATGGATCCAAAATTTGCTAGACCAGATTGGATGATCATCACAGTGCTACCTGTACCCCCGCTTCCTGTTCGTCCTGCTGTGGTTATGTATGGTTCAGCTAGAAATCAGGACGATCTAACTCATAAGCTGGCTGATATTATCAAAGCGAACAATGAACTACTTCGTAATGAGCAAGCAGGAGCTGCAGCGCACATTTTAAACGAAAATGTAAAAATGTTACAATTTCACGTGTGTACGCTTACTGATAACGATATGCCCGGCTTGCCACGTGCTATGCAAAAGTCCGGAAGACCTTTAAAGGCAATTAAGGCTCGACTGAAAGGAAAAGAAGGAAGGATTCGTGGAAATTTGATGGGAAAGCGTGTCGATTTTTCAGCTCGTACTGTCATTACTCCTGATCCTAACCTTCGAATTGATCAAGTCGGTGTCCCTAGAAGTATTGCGCAGAATCTTACGTTTCCTGAAATTGTCACACCCTTCAACATCGATAAAATGTCCGAATTAGTGGCAAGAGGCAACAATCAGTATCCCGGAGCAAAGTACATCATACGATCAAATGGTGACAGAATAGATCTACGGTTTCACCCGAAACCGTCGGACCTGCATTTGCAATTAGGATATAAGGTGAGTATCAAAAATTGACTATCAATCTTGTAATAATTGGTTAAAAACGTTTTTATAATTTGTTAAGATTAAAAACTACTAAATTGATGGCTTTTTCACAATTTATAGGTTGAAAGACATGTTAGAGATGGGGACTTGGTAGTTTTCAATCGTCAGCCTACTTTGCACAAAATGTCTATGATGGGGCATCGTGTCAAAGTATTGCCTTGGTCAACGTTTCGTATGAATTTGAGGTACACTTCTAAAATCAATAGACTTTATTTTATTCCGAAGTTTATTTTTTCGAAATGTAAAGATCGATAAATCAAATTGATTTTAGTTGTACAACTCCATACAACGCTGATTTTGACGGTGATGAGATGAATTTGCATGTACCCCAATCAATGGAAACGCGGGCCGAAATCGAAAATCTCCACATTACGACAAGACAAATTATTACTCCGCAAGCAAACAGACCTGTCATGGGTATTGTGCAGGATACTTTAACAGGCGTTAGAAAAATGACTAAACGAGACGTTTTCCTGGATAAAGTAAGATTTCCAAAATATGAATAAGAAAAATTGACGTTGGTATTGTTTGATGAAGAAAATGATGAAACCTTTTTATGAGATTCGTCTTTGATCTACAAACTACTCCAATTTTTTTCTGATCACATCAACAATACTTGCGTCAGTTTTGTGTGAAAATTATCGGCAAGAAACAAGTCAAATTTCATTTTCAACAAACGGATTAACCTTTTACAGGAGCAAATGATGAATCTACTGATGTTTCTGCCCATTTGGGATGGAAAGATCCCACAACCAGCCATTCATAAGCCCGTTCCTTTATGGACCGGCAAGCAGTTGTTTACTCTGATCATTCCTGGAAACGTTAATTGTATTAGGGAGCACTCCACTCATCCTGATGATGAAGACGATGGTCCATATAAGTGGATTTCTCCTGGAGATACCAAAGTTATGGTTGAGCACGGTGAACTGATAATGGGAATTCTCTGTAAAAAGACTCTGGGTACATCAGCCGGTTCCTTACTGCATATTTGCATGGTTGAACTTGGACATGAAGTTGCTGGTCGATTTTACGGAAACATTCAGACGGTAGTCAACAACTGGCTCTTGTATGAAGGTAAAATCATAAGCTTATTGTTTGTTAATGGAATGGTCAGATCATTTTATATATTTAGAAAATGTAATTATTTAATCGATTCTTTTAATCCAACAATTAGGCCATAGTATTGGTATTGGGGACACCATTGCCGATCCTGAAACATACAAAGAAATCCAGAAAACTATCAGGAAAGCCAAAGAAGACGTGATAGAAGTCATTCAAAAAGCTCACAATATGGAACTTGAGCCCACTCCAGGAAACACGCTTCGTCAAACTTTTGAAAATCAAGTAAATCGTATTTTGAACGATGCTCGTGACAAAACTGGAGGCTCTGCTAAGAAATCTTTAACCGAATACAACAATCTTAAAGCTATGGTGGTCGCTGGTTCGAAAGGATCAAACATTAATATTTCTCAGGTAAATTAATAATGTAATTATATAATTGCAGTTATATTTACTTTCACTGTAATCTTATTTGCTGCATCGTTTGTCTTCAATCAAAGGTTATCGCTTGCGTGGGTCAGCAAAACGTAGAAGGAAAGCGTATACCTTTCGGCTTCAGAAAACGAACACTACCTCATTTCATCAAAGACGATTATGGACCTGAGTCTAGAGGATTCGTTGAAAACTCGTACCTGGCCGGTCTTACTCCTTCTGAATTTTACTTTCACGCTATGGGTGGTCGTGAGGGATTGATTGATACTGCTGTAAAGACTGCTGAAACTGGTTACATTCAGCGTCGTCTTATCAAAGCTATGGAGTCTGTGATGGTTCATTACGATGGTACTATCCGTAACTCAGTTGGACAGCTTATCCAGTTGAGGTATGCGATAATATTTTCTTAACGTTATGTACTACAATTTACAATATTTGCATTGTTTTAATTTTCCAACCATTGTGTTACTATATTAAGACGATGTTTGTTTTGTATTCTAGGTACGGGGAGGATGGACTGGCAGGTGAAGGTGTGGAATTTCAAACTCTACCAACAGTTAAGCTTTCCAATAGGGCTTTCGAAAACAAATTCAAGTTTGACCCAACCAACGAGCGTCACCTTCGCCGTGTATTTGATGAAGAGGTCATGAAGGATATTATGGGTTCCGGAGAAGTAATTTCAGCTATCGAGAAAGAGTGGGATCTACTGACAAGGGACAGAGAAGCCTTGAGACAAATTTTCCCCGCTGGCGACAACAAAGTCGTACTTCCATGTAACCTTCAACGAATGATATGGAATGTGCAGAAAATTTTCCACATCAACAAACGAGCACCAACTGATCTAAATCCCATTAAAGTAATTGAGGGTAAGTGCTCAAAGAGATATTATTATTCGTTTTTCGCAAGAATTTAAAGGTGATTTATGATTAATATAATATCGTTAATTTACTGTACGTAGGTGTGGAGTCGCTTCTCAAAAAATGTGTGGTGGTAGTTGGCGAAGACAAACTTTCCGTACAAGCAAATGAGAATGCAACCTTGCTTTTTAGATGCTTGATCCGATCAACCTTGTGCACTAAACGAGTTGCAGAAGAGTTCCGTCTTTCATCCGAGGCATTTGAATGGCTTATCGGTGAAATTGAGACACGTTTCCTTCAAGCTCAAGTCCAACCGGGTGAAATGGTTGGAGCGTTGGCTGCTCAGTCTCTTGGAGAACCCGCAACTCAGATGACGCTGAACACTTTCCATTTTGCTGGTGTGTCATCCAAAAACGTAACACTTGGTGTTCCTCGGTTGAAGGAAATCATCAACATCAGTAAGCGGCCTAAAGCTCCCTCTCTCACTGTGTTCCTTACTGGAGCAGCCGCCCGTGATGCGGAAAAGGCTAAAAATGTGTTGTGTCGTCTTGAACACACTACTTTGCGTAAGGTCACTGCAAACACCGCCATCTACTATGACCCAGACCCTCAAAATACCGTAATCGCTGAAGATCAAGAGTTTGTCAATGTTTATTACGAAATGCCTGACTTTGACCCTTCACGTATCTCGCCATGGCTCTTGCGTATTGAACTTGATAGAAAGCGAATGACTGGTAAGAAACTCATGCAAATGTATAGTTTGTACCTTATGGCGGAAATTGCCAAGAAAGTAATTAAAATCAGCAAACAATTAATATTTTTCATTTCAATTTTAGATAAGAAATTGACTATGGAACAAATCGCGGAAAAGATAAATGCTGGATTCGGAGATGATCTGAACTGTATTTTCAACGACGACAATGCAGAGAAGCTGGTACTTCGTATTCGAATCATGAATTCTGAAGACGGATCAAAGTTTGGAGCGCCCGGTCCAGATGAGGAAGAAACCGCAGATAAAATGGAGGATGACATGTTCCTCAGATGTATTGAGGCTAATATGCTTTCAGACATGACGCTCCAAGGAATTGAAGCCATCTCCAAAGTATATATGCATCTTCCACAAACTGCTGCCAAGAAAAGAATTGTAATCACTGATACAGGAGAGTTCAAAGCAATTGCTGAATGGCTTTTGGAAACTGACGGCACCAGTCTGATGAGAGTCTTGAGTGAAAGAGATGTCGACCCCATCAGAACATATTCCAACGACATTTGCGAAATCTTTACGGTAATTTTTCAAGAGTGTTATTTATTTTAGTCACTATAATCTTTCCTCCAATAGTATATGCATTATTATAATATTAACATATTTACAGGTGCTGGGAATTGAGGCTGTACGTAAATCAGTAGAGAAAGAGATGAACGCTGTGCTGCAATTCTACGGTCTCTACGTAAACTATCGTCATTTGGCCTTGCTTTGCGACGTCATGACCGCCAAAGGTCACTTGATGGCCATCACACGTCACGGAATCAACAGACAAGACACTGGTCCTCTTATGCGTTGTTCTTTCGAGGAAACTGTTGATGTGTTAATGGATGCTGCTGGTCACGCAGAAGTAGACCCTATGAGGGGTGTATCTGAAAATATTATTCTTGGTCAGCTTCCACGAATGGGCACTGGCTGCTTTGACCTTCTGTTGGATGCTGAAAAATGTAAATACGGAATCGAACTTCCAATGGGACCTGGACCTGATGGAATGTTAGGACTTGGTGGCACCTTCTTTGGTTCAGCTGCTACACCGAGTGCAAACAGCCCTCAAGCTACTCCATGGAATCAAGGAGCAACACCCATGTATGGTGATGTCTGGTCTCCAAGCAGTGGAATGACTCCTGGACCTGGATTTTCTCCATCGGCTGCTTCAGATATAAGTGGATTTTCCCCAGCACGGTCCCCCGGTGGCCCTGGAAGCCCAGGAAGTCCTGGAATGTATATTCCTGGCAGTCCTGGGGGAGTATCTCCAATGTATTCCCCGGGATCTCCTGGGTATGGCTTAATCTCATCGCCTGGAATGTCCCCAACAAGTCCAACCTACTCTCCCCATTACTCACCAACTAGCCCATTAGGAGCAGGAAAGAGTCCCAGCTACAGGTAATTGAATCTCACTCAAATTGTTCATCGCATCCTACTTATCAAATGAGCATTTATGGTGATGATTATTTGTACAAATACAGCTTTGTAAGATGAAGTAATTGTTTCTTTTTATTTGTAGTCCTACATCGCCAGCTTATAGTCCTCAGCAATCACCAAGTTATTCGCCAACTAGTCCGAGCTATTCTCCGACTAGTCCAAGCTATTCGCCGACCAGTCCAAGTTATTCTCCGACTAGTCCAAGCTACTCGCCAACAAGCCCAAGTTACTCGCCCACAAGTCCAAGTTACTCACCAACAAGCCCAAGCTATTCACCTACCAGTCCAAGTTACTCGCCCACTAGCCCAAGCTATTCACCCACGAGTCCAAGCTACTCACCGACCAGTCCAAGTTACTCTCCAACAAGTCCTAGTTACTCACCTACAAGTCCAAGTTATTCACCCACCAGCCCGAGTTACTCTCCAACAAGTCCAAGCTATTCGCCTACCAGCCCGAGTTATTCGCCGACAAGTCCAAGCTACTCTCCAACGAGTCCCAGTTACTCGCCTACTAGCCCCAGTTACTCTCCGACTAGCCCAAGTTATTCACCGACAAGCCCAAGCTACTCACCTACAAGTCCAAGTTACTCGCCAACAAGTCCAAGCTATTCTCCTACAAGCCCGACTTACAGTCCTTCAAGTCCAAAGTACAGGTTAGTCCTTAGAATTAATTTTGTTTTTGCGCTTTAGCCGTAATAGATTCCGACAAAAAAAAATCTGACATTTGCTTGTTTTTGCAGTCCTACTTCTCCAACATACAGTCCATCTTCACCAAAATACAGGTAAGCAAACACTAAATGCAGAATATATGAAGCCAATTGCTTTTTAAGCTTGAATATTTTATAGCATTGTGAATGTTAATTTTTTACTCATTACAGTCCAACATCCCCAAGCTACTCTCCTGCTAGCCCTGTGTACAATCCACAGTCACCGCTGTTGAGTTATTCTCCGACATCACCTTCTTACAGGTAATAATCATTTAATCCATGATTGAGAGTAATCACTGTCATCTATAGCCATACCGATGATTAAATGCAATTTTCCTTTTTTATTTAACTAGTCCTGCGAGCCCAACCTACTCTCCAAGCTCAGCTTATTCTCCTCCAGAGGACGATGAGCGAACCACTAGAAGGAAAGGAAAGAGGAATTAAATATTTCATTTTAGCGTGTATTATCAAATTAAATTAATTTTGTTTATAAAATTGTACCCTGATATTTGGAATATATATAGTTCTATTTATTTGTTATGATGTCCAAATGGCGTATGAGTGTTAAAATAAGTAAACAAAAATATTGTGTACTTGTAAACTTAGCTGTATAAACTTTTATATATACATACCTATGCCTACATTTTAATTTACACGCGTACTTATTACTACTGACTGATTACACGGAGTAGTTTATACAATTCATGAGAGTTAGTTTAATAAAAATTATCGACGTACATAATCAATTGCGTTTTGCGTTGAGACTGTTAATTATTTATTCCATACTAGCAAACATGCGGTGTTATATTTATTTTACAATCATTCCAATATTTATTTTAGAGTTCCTGCTTACATTTCAAAGCATACAAAACCAGAATATCATGGAAAATTAAACAAATTTCTGGTGTTTCATCATCTGCCTACTATACGGTTTAGTTGACTGACAATGAATTCTATCTTAATTTTGGACGTTTTACCTCAGACATACCAAAACTTGGAAAGCAACGCTAACTCGACGTTCTTTTTCATCCGTCAGCTCTAGAATGCGTAGCGTTTATACCTACAGCGTACCACACACGGAAAAGTTTCCGTTCGCTCGCTATCCATCCTCGTTCTAGTATATATGAGCGTCTGAAGAAACAGTCGCAACTTCAGTTGCTCTTCGACAGCTTAGTCGCGTTGTCGCTCTAAAGAGAAATCTTTTCCAGTCAAATATATCTAAAACATCATAGTTCTTTTCCATATCGTTTCAAACTACCGTATGGGGAAAGTTCACGGTAGATTCCGTATTCATCAGTTATGTTGAAAACGAAAGGGTATAAGGAATCCCAATTCTTTGGCAAAAAGATTTAGTTTTTTTTCTCTCTTTTGACGTCGGTCTCGACATAATTTATTAGGAAGGAGTAACTGTGAATAAGAATAAATGTGATTAAATATGCTCGGATTTTCCCTGGAAAATCTATGAATTTCACAATACTTTTCAAATTTTAATCGTAAAACTTTTTTCGCTGAATTCTGTAAATTATCAATGTGTATAAATTGATCATTTCGTTTCCAACTCATTTCTCTACCATTACTCGTCGCACAAAATCCAGCAACAGTTTGCTTCATACTTATATATTACTTTGCTAGTTGCCAGTTGCTTCACGTAAATGGTGGTGAAAGTGGGAGAAAGGTCTAGCATCTATTCTATATTGCATGAAGTTTGCGAGAGATGAGACTTCAGACACGTACTTGCACACAAGTTAGATGTAGAGTCGGTGTGTGGTGATAAAGGAGCGTTTGGTCTTGATCTTCCTATTTTTGGTAAGTGAACATAAATTTTAAAGAATCACATTTCTGGAGGCTCATTTATTTTAAGGAATGATAAATTATTCTCACTTGCTTTTCTTAAAATGAAAGGAACTTTGTAATATTTCTTCAAGCGTGAAATGTTCATTTTCTCTTTTGTGCCTGAATGCAAGTGCAATGTTTCTTTTTCCCAACCATCTTCAACTAAAATGCCTGACTCAAGATTATATTTTGCAATAAAATAATTATGCAGCACACTATTGTTATTCTTGTATTTTGTATTTGATCTCCTTTTTTAGAGTGTTCTACTTTATTGAGTATTTCGATTAAAAATTCAGAAGCTAAACTAACCTAGATTTTTAATAAAACTGTTTGAATATGTAATAGAAACTCTTTCTTGCCCCAATCGCATTATTGCGTTTTTCGAACATATAATTTCATATATACATAGAATAGGAGGATCTTAGTAGGGCGGCATCGGAATTTTCACTTTTTATTCTCTTCTATCGTATAAGCTAGAGCTGAAATTAATTAAGGCTTAATGGGAAATAAATCATACCGTTGAAGCAACGACCTTTTCACCTCCGCATTTGCAGTGTTTTCGTTTTTACTGAAAAACAATAGTTTTATTTTACAAATGACTTGGTTCCGATAACATCGGCGATCGAATAAATACAAATTCCTTGAGTGTATCGACTCTGCTTTCACTTTTTATATGTTTTCTGATTTGCTTTTGCCACGATCACGTTCGAGTGATGCTCTGTTGCTGAAGATTTATATATCTGCTAGTTAATAATACCAGTGTCGCCGTCGCCGTTACCACTTTCATTAAATATACATTTGAGATTCATCAATCCATGTCAAGAATTTGACACGATTTCATTTTTCACTCAGAAGAAAACCTTTCAAGTGATGGATGTTTGAAGCGCTCCTGTCAATAAATGAATGTGGAGCGCTAGATAAAAGAGATTTGTGTTTACAGGAGCATCCCCAGCGTCAGAGCAGATAAATAACGATTTTGGTGGAGTCTTTAAAACTGAAATGACTTAACATGAACATATCCCATCAAAAAGTAATCGAGTCTAAACGACATATTAAGCCGTTTTTTACACTGTTATGTAGACATTTCTCAAGAAATGATCTTGCTTCGAATCAATAACGTCTATCAGGTGCATCTATTTGTTTAGTTTATTATATAACACGGTAGATAAGTTAACTAACTGACAAGGAAGATTTTTTTTCACTTAAAATAGATTCTAGAAGGAAGTGCTTACAATTTTAGCCTTTTCTGTGTCGGTTATGCATTTCACCGGCACGTACACTATAATTAATTACTTATTTTTGTAAGTAATCAAAAAAGAAATATAATAAGGGATTGAGAAACGCTTCAAGATAGATCATTGTATTCAGTATTCATTGTTATTTTCGTGTTTCAATAAGATTTTAGTGCAGATAGGCGTATTACTACGATATCCATTTCCAAGTTTGTGGTACTCTTCACTCGATTAGTGGCATACTTTCCCTGACCTAGATTGTAGATCAAATAGATTAATGATCACTGACTTCCTCTTAAACAATGCTTAAATAGATGACAGTCATAGGATTCGAAATTGCTTGTTTTTTATTAAAATACCATGTTACAAAACATGACAGCAAACTGATATCGATCTTATTCCAAGTTGTTTCAAGTTGCCCCAACGGTCCACCATAATGTATTATAAAGTTTCTGTACGTGGGGGATCGGAGAAAGCCATTCAGTTTAGAGAAGCTAAATTCTAATGTCAGTTTCCATAATAAGTGGCAGTTTATTGCATTGGTTTTTTGAATTACTTTGATTGATTATTGCGTGTTTGAACTTACTACTCTATTTGCTATTTCAGATTATGTGAAGCCTTTCCACCTCCGACAGCGACTGACTATTTGGTGAATTGTGTCTGAAAACCGATATATTCATCAAAGAGGATTGCATTTTGCAGCAAGTCAACAAGATGAGAATAATTCAGGATATTTCAATAGACTAACATATTGCAAGGACAGGGATACTCACAATAGTTGACTGATTTCAACTTTCTCCATTCTTATTTATAGCATGACGTATATAGTTTGTCCTTTAACTTTTTAATGATTCAATATAAATCTCTCATTTTGCATTATTCTATAACTGAAATATAAGGAATCATTAAATGAGCTCATGGACAACCATCTGAAGTGTTCAAAGTGATGATGGTAGAATAGTACTTAACCAACTTTCTTCCTTTTGCATCCTTGACTTGACTACCAAAACTCAAAGTTTTGCAAATCTCCTGCCTAACATATTTAACTCAAAGTACATACATACCGTTAATTCTGACTAGGAATCGTGCACTGTGTCACGTCGCGAGATTCATTTTGATTCTGATGTTGTTAGCGGATGGCTATACAAACATTGCATTGCAGAGAAGAAACACTGTACTGTACTCGTAACGTTGTAGAAAGTAATGCTAGAGAATTAAACACATCAAATTAATGTGTTGTGCAAAGGAAAATGGAAAGTGACGAAACATTGAACCTTGCGTTTGTGTGAACTTCGGGATCTAGTAAGTAGTTCACCACCACAAAACTTTCTCTCTCGTTTGACTACTGACTACTTCTTGTCTTGCCACAAGTTGTAGTTTCACTAGTTTGATTATATCATTGTAACATCATCACATAAAATCCATGAAAATGCCAAATCGTAAGGGACTTCTTGCCCCACAAAACACATTTCTGGACACAATAGCTACCCGGTTCGATGGGACACGTAAGTAAAACATTTTGTCAAGTATAGTTTGCTTTTACTATTATTAAATTCATGTTGCTTGCATACTGCACAGGTATACCTAGAAGGTCGAAATTATACCTGCATAAATATTTGGAGATGTAAATAAATGTAACTATAATACTTATTTTCAATATTAAGGAAACCCATCTCATAAAATTTACATAACTCAATGTCATTTCATCCGAATCAGTCTCATACGTGACAAACAACAGAGTGTCTATACTAATAAAGCCTTTGTTTTTGCTCTTAGTAGCAGAAGATAGCAGATATGGGAAAATTTGTTCCAGGTTTCTCTTAAAGCATATTTATAGAAAAGGGTTACATGTTGTTTGTCCGTCGAGTTGATGATAAAAACATGCTTATCACGTCCATCTAGCCTTCCCTAATCATTAGAGGAAAAAAGTGTTGATTCAAATGAATTTATTGGTTGTCACAGTCGTGCCCAAGCCATTAATTTTGGTTATTGGCAGTTTAGGTTTATGTTTCAATAGGCTAATGTTAGCCAAACAGTGGCAATCAACTCAAAAAAATCATGTTCAGTTTAATCGTAGGCGTTCCTTATAAAATTTCAGCGCACATTTCTTCCGTCAAAATAGAAATTTATATGCATGACATGTTGACGCGGCCCTTGCTTTCAAAATAGAATTTACTGCTATCACGTAAACTTTTCTCGTTTATATAAAGCGTATAACATGTTATTTACAAAGCTATCTTTGTGCTTCTGGTTTAGACATATTTAACACGATGATATTAT
>JAQFYG010003369.1:0-12676 GCA_034694325.1 Entomobrya corticalis | reverse complement strand
TGTGAAAGAGAAATTTTTGAAGACCAATATTTTGTCATAATATATTCCTCAAAGCTGTATTAAGGCTTAACTTTTGCGTTAAAGTTACCCTGACTTTCTACATTATATTGTTACTACACGGCAAAGGCGTTCATGGTTCTATGCATGACTGGGAAAAGCCCTTAACGAAAATTTTATTGAAGCATTATATATTCTCTTCATACGCCAGAATTTCTAGGCAAACTTGTTCATCTGCATTTCAAAATTCTGCAAAACTCTTGACGCTTAATCAACTTACCAGACTGATAATTGCAGGAAAAATATTTATAGGAATCATCATTTTACTGGGGTAATGTGGTATGGGCTCTTTAGAGTCAAGCAAAGCCTAATCCTCCTTATGCATTACTTTACTTTCAGTCACTAATAATGATATAAAGATCGTTTGGAAAATAAAGCCATACTTTGGAAATGTCTGCATTTTTTACACATATCAAAGTATTTGAGCTGATAAATTGATGCTGGACTTTTGTCCCTAACCATTTTTCGTTATTTCAGGCACAACTACGTTTTCATTTCTCAACCCATTTAAAGCCTAAGCAAAGGAAACGGAAGCAACTTTTTCCAGAATTATCAGAATCAGAATCATCTGAGCAAAATTATTTTTTTCTGAGTAGATAATTTATCTAGACTGACACTTAGTTTTTTAAAAGTTGACGTCCGTGTTACTTCAGAAGTCCAAGGTCAGAACAGACCTTGGGCGTGTTACTGTTGCGTATAATCATATAAAAAGTTTTGCGTTTTTTTCCTTCCACTTCAAGATGATGATAAGAAATGATAACTGAAACCTCTCCGTCTTTTTATGTAATTCTGAATAATTCATTTGCCAAACTCTTAAGGTTTTGTCTCAAAAATGTTGAAACTGCTTAAAGTAAACCAATTACAGTACGTTGTTAGAATACACAAAATCGAAGCTTTAAAATGATGTATCACACACATTGATCAGCGGTACTGGTGACGGGTTATGGTCGCATGATCAAAGGTGGCTTTATTTTTCGACCGATCTTTAGATGGAGAACTTCAGCAAATAACTAAATTCCACATGGTTTCCAATCGATGCATTTATTAATTACACGTTTTAAAGTTACAATTGTTTAGAAACTAAGACCTAAATGAATAAAAGCACGCAAAATACAACTCAAATTATTGTATCTTATGCAGTACGTCTAGTCTAGTGCTCACACATAAAAGGTGGTCGTTTTCGATGAGTATGCATTATGATTACATGATTACCTCAAGCTCATAAGGATTTTCTTGTGGCATGCTTAGCTTGTATTCAAAATAAAACAATAATTGTTTGGTTAGCAATGTAAACATTACCAACCTGCTTCCCCTATGGCTATTAGAACAAAATGAGTTATTTGTTAATAAACTCTGTAGACACAATAGAATGCAATGCAATCTAAGGTTACGATCAAGCCAGTATGTCGACCACATATTATGTCAATACAATCAGCAAGGTTACATCATGCAAATATTTAATATTTTATCTTATAGCTTTAATTTATCTTTATTTTGGTTGAAGGTCATGAACATTACAAATTATATAATTACAAAACAAATATTGAAAATAAGGCTGTAATAATATTTTTTAATGTTACTTTACATATATATTTATTACTTTACTAAGCAGCTAACAGTATTTCAAATATATCCAGCGCAAATTAATTATTAAATCCCAGTTTAAAGAAAAAATAATGTAATAGTATTATTCAGAACTGTCCACAAAACCGTAATAACCGTCGTCTTCTTAATATAATAAAAGTCACCAATAGTGATTTTCAGAACAGGTACCGACTGGATAAATTTTCTCATATATTTTGTAGTGGCCGGTGCATTATTCCAATTTTCCATAGTTTGACCAAATATCTCATTTAACTTGCCAAACTTGTAAAAGAAAGTGGATAAATACATGAGAGCTAATGTAGCCACAAAACCCATGACAATTGAACGAGGTCCAGTTAATTTAAAAACACCATATAAGGCAGATGTTGCAATGCAACCAACAGCTGCCTTGTGAGATGGGCAAAACCAGTCCTGAAAATTCAGGTCCCACATTCGATGAAGCGCCTGCAACGAGCGAAGTAACGCCATACAAGTTTTTGGAGTCCGTAGACGGCCATTCGTTTTTGGATTTTTTACATCAATGCTTTAAGGAATAAAAAAAATATTGCACAAATATTTGAAAAATATTAAATTTACTCATTTTAATTAATCAACTTAACTTACTCCAACTCTTTTGCCAGAAAGATGACACACGTGATGTACATATAATGATGAAAGCAGTAAACGTAAATATTTGTCTGCAAAATAATATTTAAAAAAAAAAATTAAAAATACTTGATTTGATTTTAAAGCACTTTAAATATTTTGTCTCAGATTACCCATGTGTTAATCCAAATCCAAAGATTACATGCTATAAACGGCAGCCGTATAAAAAATGACACATTCTTTGGATTCTCCAGAATGGATGTCAACATATGATCCTGGGCTGGTTTTCTCAAAATAATAATAGTATTTTGTAAAGTGACAAGAACACCAATAACTAAGACCGTTGTGAAAAATTTCATGCATTTAGATCCACTCTCGGTTGGTAGCAAGTATTTTTCTTAAAATATAATAATAAAAATTACGATTCAAATCGTTAACATTTCTCAAAAAATCTTGATATCATTTCATAAGATAATCACCTTGAATTCTTTTAAAGAACCGAATATACTGCTGAAAAAATACTGCAGTTTCTTTCCAAAACCGAAGCGTATTAAATTGCAAAACTACAGGTAAGGAATACGCAGACATCAAATAACCCATTTTTATCAAAAACGCTAAAGAAGCTTCCTCCTCTTCAATAACCACTTTTTGAAAAACTCGGAAAGCAATAAACAAACTATAAAATGTATTAAGCATAAAAGTAAATCTAACAAGATACAATCTAGCTTGCGTAGGTTCACAAAATATGCGAAATTTCCCAGTTTGTGGAGATCTTTGTAAACGAAAAGGCACGATTCCAGTATACCAAGCCAAACTGGTGGCCAAGACAAGAGTTTTAAAATTTGTTCGGGTGAACATGTTGAACGCCAGAAATGGTTTGAGGACCGATTTTTGCTGAATGAAAGTAAAACCTCCCACGAAAATCGAATGAATGAAATTATAGGACATTACGCACACAGCCACACAACATGACTTTCATGTCAAAAACCGCTTAACTTTGTTTACTATTAAATAAATGATAAATAAAAGCAACTTAATTAATAGTTTTCTCCAAAAAGTACTTGATCAATTCATAAAAGTCCTACTACAAATTATGCTTTATGACTTTCACGCGCTACACTAATTAGCTTGGTCTCTGCAAAAGTGAAATATTTGCACTAAGCGTCATCGTAAACTATAAAATATTCAAGGGCGTCAACTCATCCACAAAATTAAATGAACTAATCACAATTTTTAGGGGACAACACGAACAATAAAATCTTTGCTGCTATTCATGTTCCTTTGTTTTAGGATGAGATGGTATGTTCCATTGCAGTAATGGGAATATTTTCTTTGACTTTATAAAAATAAAGTTGCTAAAAGTACAAGATCTGATGATGACGGTCCAAAACATTTTGATGAATGCTTCTATAGCAAAGGACAAAGGACGTTAAGGAATTCAATTGTTAATTTGATATTTTTTATAAAAGATTTATAATTTGTTTATTTTTTTACTCGTTAAATTTATTCAGCAAAATCACTGGCTTCAACGTATGGATAATTTCAACTCCAAAAGTCGCAGGATTGATCCCAATTTTCCAGATCCAATAATTATACAGACAAACCAACAATTTTGTTGCCATGGCTACCGTGTAATTAGTTTGAGCTAATTAATATATATCTCCAGGGATTAGCCAATAACATGCCACAGAAGTTTTCCAGGGATCTTGCCAGTGCAGCCCAAATACAAAACAAAATAGAAGTATAGCCGCAGTTATTATCAGAGCGTACGCTACGAAAACATTTATTAATTGGCCAAATGGTCGTTTCAGAAAATTTGTTTCAAAAAAGACATTATGAAACTTTATCAAACAGTTTAAAAAATAAGCGACCTGTTTTGTTTTTTATCTGAGTAAATGTACGTAATTGTGTACAGCATTTAAAATGGCAACAGCTAGCCATACAAATACTTTTTCAATATTGTCTCCACTATTGCTAGATTGCATAATTGAAGTCTGAATAAATATAACTACTAATGTTCCACTAAGAAAATAAGACTTAAGTAGTAAACATCCATAAAGTTTCCTATCGATGGTACACGAAGCAATCTTTTGTTTAACTAGGAATCACTTGGTGTATATGACTCCATTTAAATGGAACTAAAAATCAATTTTACTATGAATTTGTTATCAAAAATTTTATTAAATTTCTGCTATTATAAAAATATTCAAATTACTTTCAGCAATTCTTAGAATGCTATGAAATTTTGTTTTCAAATATAGTTTCCAAGATCAAAAACCAATGCAAGTGAACCATTTTAGACATTAATTTTGGTAATATTTAATACAATGACTCTGATAGATGATACAATGAAACACGTTCTTAGCAAAAAGTTGAGAAAAGATAAGATTTCGATATTAGCCATGAGTTGATATAATTACGGAAGTGGGAAACTGTGCCTCCCGCAAATGGTAATGTTTTATTATATTATTCTCCAGAAACGATGCATGGCACCAATTTATTGAATAGATATTTGCTTAAGATGACAGCCTTTCGTTTTGTTAAATAATAAAATAATATAAATAAAAGTATTGGGCAGGGCGTGGATGGCAAGGAGGTTAAGACGTCGGACTACCACCCAGAGGTATCAGGATCGATATCAGCCGACAGCAGATGGTTTTTCCAGCTTTAGGGATGCCCTGTCGCGGATCAGAAAAATCTCTGGTCCACAATTAGTAACACAAATTAAATAAAAATTAAATATAGTTATATTGTGAAAGATTATTGAACACGAAAGCTGGCAGCCGGTTGGCGCTATTCAAAAAGAATAGTGGCATTCCGAGTAAGTAATTGTAATAGGAATTTGACGATGAGAGCACTTCGACTGCCTTAATTGTAAAGTCGCCGCTCAATATGGAACTGAATAAAGCCCAATTTTTATTATTTATACTGTCTGATCAATTTAAATTGAACAAATATTTTAAGCATACTGCACATGCATATATAAGCTCATTCAAATACAAACCAGGTTTTGACAAAAGTTAATCTGTTACTAGGAAAATATTTCCATAATAAAGTTAATCAACATTTACATTTAAATTTTTTATCAAGCCACGAGTCAAGTCCACCGGTTGCGCAGACATTCAATCTAAACACTGTCACGTTAAAATTAATTTTAATCATAATTATTACAATCAAAATCTTACAAGAACGATGAGACAGGCATTTTTATTTGTTTTGCATAGTAATATTTATACGTAAACGTCACGTTACGTTTAATGTATTCCACGTGCTTCAGTAAAGCAAAAGCGGGCATTGAAAATCAATTTATTAGTAATTAGCTACTTAATATGCCTCCAAAAATTGCTACAAGATCGGTTATTATTTTCAAAAAACCTACTTCTGAGTACTAGGCCCTTGAAAAAGCAATATATTAGCACTTACAAGGATACCTTTTTGGTAAGGACATCAATTTTTTTAAATCTTGAGATAAATCCTATGAAACAGAGAGTTCTGAGCAGTATGGTAAGGATTTTAACCCCGAATGCCCCCCGGGGGGTCAGAAATGCCCCATCTCTACGGAACATTTGTGATGAGCCTTCATCCCATAGAACAAGTAGCAGCGCATGGGTTCACTTTTCTTATACGATTTTGCTGCTTGTTCTCATGCTTGTAGAATTAGAATAAATAATTGCATTTGTTTTTTTTTACTTTTTTTAATTTGAAGTTACCGCCGGAAATACGATACGTTTTGAACGTAGTTACTATACGTCACGGACCACTGTACTGATACCAGTGATAAGGAAGAGACATGAACAGCACTGTTCCACCAAGCAGACAGCAACAAGCTTGGAAGCAAGGAGCAGAGTGGAAGAGCATGATAACAAGCTACAAAAACGTATGAGAAGACTGAAGCCCTGCGCTGCTACTTGTTCTTTGGAATGAAGGCTCATCACAAATGTCCTTTAGAGATGGGGGATTTCTGACCCCCCGGGGGGGCATTCGGGGTTTAAATCCTTACCATATTTTTCAGAACTCTCTACTTTATAGGATTTATCTCAAGATTTTCAAAAATCGATGTCCTTACCAAAAAGGTATCCTTGTTAGTTCCATACAAAACTTGCAAATATTTAAAGGTGTCAATTCATCTACAAAATTATTATAGCTTATCATAATTTTAAACGGGCAACAAGACCTGTAGAATCTTTTTTCCCATTTCTGTTCAAATCTACTAATATTCCAACCACGTTTCGCTTCCATAATCTGAAAAGTTTTCTTAGAATTAACATAAATCGTAGACATTCCTCCAATTACCGCAATCATGACAACAAACGCATTCATAAGTATAATAAGCAGCGTAATGACAAATACGATATCCGAACTTGTAAAGCTTTTGATAAATGTTGGTAAAGCAAATGATCCTATTGATATCACCGTCATAATTATACTCAACATCATTGGTCCCCTTTGAATTTCATTTAACATACCAACTAGCAATTGAATATGTCTCAGGAGATGTGCCCTTTGGTGAATTGACTTTTCATGTAAATTATTGCACATTTTCTGAAATTTAAGTTAAACATAATAAGATTTATCTGCAAAATAATAAAGTAAGTATACAATAGTATTTATTTTTGTAATTAACTTACTCATCAAAATTATCAAGTAAAATCACAAGTATCAATGTGTGAATAGCCCCAGCAACAAAACCAGTTGGTTTGATGGCATTTTCCCAGATCCAGTAATTGTATGAACAGACTATAAATTTTGTTGTCATGGTAACTAAGCTGTTTTTAGATCTTGGAATTAGCCAATAGCCTGCCAAAGATGCTTATAACGGTCGTTTGAAAATATATTTAGATTTTATTTTATATTTTTCATCAAACTGGACTAAGCAGTTAATAAAATGCGCTCTATTTGGGGAACTTGCTATTATTAAGTACGTGTAATTGTTAAAAACAATTAATAATGCGATGGTTAACCATGCCAGAGTTTTTTATTGGATATTTATTTTCAGATTGGATTATGTATAAAGAGCATGGACAAGAAAAACAATTAGAGTAAATGAAAGAAACACAGCTTTAATTTTTTGTTTTTTCTTTGCACTTTTGTTGCTTGTAACCCAAATTAGTGGTTTTGAAGTTTGTGCATTTGGTGTGTACACTTCATATAGAATCGAATTTACAATTAGACGAACAGACAGTTTGCTCCCGAATATTTTCAAAATTTCTGTCATTTCGATACACAATCCTCCATTCTTTCTTTAAATTGTCGATTGCAGAAGGTCATTTTGATAATGACAAAGGAAACTTATCCGTCTCGATTGGCTAACCTTGAAGAATGAAAGTAGGTCTGAAATAGAAAAGAAATGTAAGCATATTAACATATTACCAAGTAGTTTATCAACAGTTTACAAAACCTGACAAAACAGACTATAAATTATTGATATGTTGCTAAATTGTACGAAAACAATGTGTGGTTGATTTTTGTCAATATCTACGTGTTCCGTTTATCCGACAATCGGAAAACGTGATTATATTGTTACGCAGTTAGCTGAAATATAAAAGTGTGGTCAATTCCATTAAACTGTATTATTTATGGTTAGTATTTATTATATCATATCGAAGAAGAATATTAAAAAATCCTCTCTCCGTATTTAAATCGAGTCAACATATCAGAATCGCACAAGAAACATCTGCTTTCTTGACTATCAGCAAAAATTTGATGTATAATGAATTACGTTTTTTTGCAAAATTAAAATTAATATTTATGAAGACAAAGCCCATTAAAATAGAATAATGATACATTTTGCTTTAAATGTTTTAACACATTGCTCAGACAAAAATAATTCACATCAAGAATAAAAAGATTTCTCGAAATACCCCGGCCAAGCGTTTGACAAAATACCTCATTATCAAATATATTCACTATCGGCAAATATTGCTTATGTTTGGGTCCTAGGTCCTTGCAAAAGCAAAATATTAGAACTAAGTCCCACAGAAAACTGGAGCATATTTAAAGGAGTCAATTCTTCCACAAAGTTACTGTAACTTATCATAATTTTCAGAGGACAACAAGACCTATAAAACCTTTTTTCCCATTTCTGTTCAACTCTAGTTACACCGCGAGATCTTCTCCCTTCCATCATCTGAAAAGTTTTCTTCGAATTAACATAAATCGTAGACATTCCTCCTATTACCGCAATCATGATAACAAACACATCCATAAGTATTATAAACAGCGTAATTACAAATATGATATCCGAACTTGTAAAGCTTTTAATGAATGTTGGTAGAGCTAATGATGCAATTGTTAGCACAGCAACAATTATAGTCAGCATCATTGGTCCTCTTTGAATTTCATTCAGGATCCCAACCAGCAATTGAATATGTCGCAGGAGATTTGCTCTTTGGTAGATAGATTTCCCTTGCAAATTATCGCACATTTTCTGAAATCTATTTAAAATTAAAATGGAAATGCGAACGTAAACGTTTGGTAAAAACGTAATTAATCAATTAATTTTGCAATAACTTACTCCTCAAAATTATCAAGTAAAATCACTGGCATCAACGTGTGAATGACCCCAGCAGCAAAACCAGATGGTTTGGTTGCATTTTCCCAGATCCAGTAATTGTACAAACATACAAAGAGTTTTGTTGCCATGGAAACCAAGTCATTTGATCTTGGAATAATCCAATATCCAGCCAACGATGCTTTCCTAGGATTGAACCAATGAAGTCCAAATACAAAGCAGAATGGCAATACGGCGATTGTAAAGATAAGTGCATGCACCGTTAGCACTCTAATCATCGAAGATAACGGCCGTTTAAAAACACTTCTAGATTTTACTCTGTATTTCTCATCAAAGTGGACTAAACAGTTGATAAGATGAGCTATATTTGGGGAATGTGCTATTATTAAGTAGAAGTAATTGTTGAAATCATTTAAAATTGCAACAGTTAACCATGCCAGAGTTTTTTCCTGAATATTGTTTGTAGGATTTGATTGTATTGTACAAGCTTGGACAAGAATAACAATCAGAGTAAACGAAAGTAAAACAGATTTGGTTCTTTGTGAGATCTTAGCTCTTTTGTCGTTAATAACCCGAATGAGCGGTTTTGAAGTTTGTGTATTTGGTGTGTACACTTCATATAAAATTGAATTCAGAATCAGACGAACAGACAGTTTGCTTCCAAATATTTGCAAAATTTCCGACATTATAATGGAAAATGTTCTTAGCTTGTCTTAATTGTAATATGTTGGAATGCCACTTCGATAATGAGAAAAGAGACAATTTACCTAATTCTCTTGACTTTTCGTAAAAGTAGGAAAAAACAGAAATGTAACCACGGTAGCATTAAAACAAACAGTTAATCAATCAATGATTTACAAAATAGGTAATAAATTATTTGGTTTTTTCAAAATGGGACGTGGTTACATATCTTACAATTCGATGATCGCAATGTACGATTATATGGTTACGAAGACTACTGGCCTGAGATGCTTATACAAACTTGGCCACTTCCACTGCATTAAGTATTTATCGTCAGTAGCTATTATAACACACTTTACTGAGGTAGCATATTTTATGTACTTAAAAATGATTGATGAAATGTTTTAGAAATTATATCCTTCTCGCAAGTTTTATGCCGGAGAATGTCACAGACATTACGATAAAATGTTACTTGTAAATAATGAGTTACAATAAAAGCGATATATAGTTTCGTAAACTTCTATGATTTTAATAAGGTCTAATACTATAATAGTGCTGGGCAAAAATGGTGAGACAAATAAAAATTGCCGTTTTTCTTTGCCATCTTGTTGTTTGTAACCCGAAATATTGCTTTTGAAGTTATAGTGCTAGGTATGCACACGTCATATAAGATTGAATTTCGTATCAGACGAATGGATACTTTACTCCTAAATATTTTCGAAATTTCTGACATTTAAAATAAATAACAAAGCTCCCAGTTTACTTTTATTTATAATTCTTAGAAAAGTCCCTTTGACAGTGAGAAAGTAGGTATTTCACAAAAGCATGAGAGTATGACTGAGCTTGATATGTAAGCATATTAACAATTAAACAAGTAGCTTTTATCAACAGTTTACAAAACTTGACAAAAAAGACAATAAATTATTTGGCTTTCAGATATGAAGAGTCTACAGATAATCTCGTGTTTTCAAAAATAAAAAGACAATATGCGAATGCGGTTGACTTTTGTCAATGTCATTGTTTTCCGTCTACGTAATGATCGGAAAATGTGATAACAAGTATTGTTACACAGCCAGCTTCCATTAACTGTAGTATTTATCGTTAATTATATTACCTATTTATGTAGATGCGAGATTTTTATGATATCACATTTCCACGTAAAAATGAATGATAAAGTTAGTCGTCAAAAACATATTCCCCGTAAAATTTTATACCTTGGAATGGGAAATTAAGATGTTAAATAAGATACGGTGGTACGTTTACATTTAATGAGGAATTTGAGCCTTTATTGGGACTACCCGTCGCTTATTGTACTACCTTTCATCTAGTTAATATGAACAAGTTAGATGTCTTTTAAGGTTCGAAAACTCAAAAAGGTTTTTATAAAAATTTATACAAGCGAGACTGATGATGAAATACGAGAAATAAAAAACATGTTATATGTAATTTATGAAAATATTTATGAAACAACTGACTCCCAATTTAATACAATTTACAATATCGACGTAATTATGTATGTCAATTTCAAACAACAACAATATTAAGCTTCTATTCCACCTGTTATTATGAAATCTATTTTAAGTTAATTTTTTGTGCTGAATATCAAATTTGTAATTATAATTGTAAATTTGAATTAACAAAAATATAATAAGCTAATGAAGTCAACACAAGATATAAATGCACTTTGCCAAAATGGTCACCAGAAATTATTATTAGTACATGCTGCTCAATCTAAAAAGCATTGAATGGAGATGTTGATTGATTACCAGGTCTACAAATATTTTAATTTAGTATTACAAATTTGTGACAAATAATCTGATAAAATGAATGGTACGGCTAAAGTTACCTTCATGCAGTCAATTTATCAGAAAAGCACAATAAACAACTACATGGTTAAAAAGTTAAAAACAAAAATTTAAGATATAAAAACTATCATATTTGATTGGATGTAAATTTATACACGTTTCTTCTACATCTGCAAACCATTGATCTAAAATAAATAATACTGTTATTCCAATATGTTGTGAGCCTATAGAATAACCAACTTAATTTTTTAAAATCCTTTTTATAAAATGTTTATAACTTTTTTGCAATTTTTACTCGTCAAAACTTGCCAGCAAAATATCTGGAGTCAAAGTATAAGTAATTCCAACACCAGAAGGCTGCGGGATTGATCCCGATTTTCCAGATCCAATAATTATACAGACAAACCAACAATTGTGTTGCCGTGGCTACAGAGGAATTAGTTCGAGTTAATTTACGCATTTCTCTGGGAAGTAGCCAAAATCCTGCAAAAGAAGCTTTCCATGGATCTTGCCAGTGCAATCCAAATACGAAGCAAGCTGGGAGCATGGCTGCAGTTATTATTAGAGCATGCGCCATGAAAACATTTATTAACTTTCCAAATGGCCGCTTTAGAAATTTTTTCGATTTTTATCATAAATTTTATCAAGTTTTATCAAACAGTTTGTAAAGTAAGCAACTTCTTTATTTTTTGATCTGAGTAAATGCACGTAGCTGTTCAGAGCATTTAAGATGGCAACATCTACCCAAGCAAGCACTTTTTCACTATTGTCTCCACTATTGCTTGGCTAGATTGCATCATTAAAGTATTAAAACTTGAATAAAAATTAGTATTAGTGTTCCCGTTAGAAAATAAAATTTAAAAAGTAACCGCATATAAAGTTTCTTGTCGTTTTGTACACGAAGTAACTTTTTGTTTGAATAGAAATCACTGGGCGCATATAACTCCATTTGAATTGAATTAAAAATTAACTTTACTGTTATTTTGTTTTCAAAAATTCTCAAAATTTCCACCATCCAAAATCTATTCAAATTTCTCAGTGATACGTTACTTAGAATTTTACAAAAAAATGCTTTCAAATATAGTTGTCAAGCTCAAAACCAACCGCAATATACTAATTTGACCTAAGTTTTGTCCGGTTTCTTAATATTTTATCCAATGACTCTTATAAATGATTAGTACTACTACCTTTATCAACTGTCCATGTTGCAGGAAAATATATTAGGAACTAGTGCCGTTACCGGTTAATCGAAAGTTGCCCGTTAATTGATGTCGGTGAATATTTGTACTATAAGTCGTGCGCAGCTTCTTCGAAGCTGCTCTGCTCAACGCTAGCATATAGTGAACATTTGAGCAGCCGTTGTTGGTGGCGCTAACATGTAGTGTACATTTGAGCCGCAGTCGGGCATACCCTTTACAATTTATGCTGCACT
>JAQFYG010003368.1:0-12676 GCA_034694325.1 Entomobrya corticalis | reverse complement strand
CGCATTAATCAGTTGGATTAAGTAAACTCAAGTAAATTACGTAATAATAGGCCGGATTGAGTAATTTTGGGTAAATTACGCAATAATCAATTGGATTAAGTATATTCACGTAATAGTGGGGTGGATTGAGTAAATTCTCAAAGATTACGCAATAATCAGATGGATTATGTAAATTCACGTAATAGTGGGTTTAATTGAGTAAACTCATGTAAATTTCGTAATAATTGCTTGAATTGACTAAATCCATGTTAATTACGTAATAATAGGTTGGATTGAGTAAATTCATGTAAATTACGTAATACTTAAGGTCAATTAAATTGCTCATTCAGAAAATTTAATAATAAAGTTTTTAACTAGGGCCCGTTCACCTGTGACGGGCTTTTTCAACTAGTTTTAACCAAAAAACAAAATGCGAAGATGGTACGTTTTCCTAAATTTTATCACATATTCATGTTTACACAGGACAACAATTAATTTGTAGCAATAAACTGAGGCTCCATACATTATGCATGTTACATAAGATCAATCTCAGCAACCTATCCACCCCTTTTTATCTTAACAAAACATTTCCAATGTGTAATTGTAACTTGATATATTACATTTGATTTAATGGTAGTGTTAAGTTGACTTTATGCCTTCATTTCAGTTGGGTTATTTGCTTTTGATTATGATGGATGCTGAATATAAAAGCATCATAATTATCCAAAGACAATCTTATTCTTTTCCAGTCTTGGTTTGATGCTGATGGTGATTGCTGTCGACACATATGCACGTATATATCGTCATCTCACTCTTCAGTTGTTCGTATTGCACAGTGGAGACTCAACAGATTCGTCCAGTTCGGTGAACAAAGGATTTCATTATGGGGAACTTTGCTACGGAAAGTTTTCTATGTACTGTGGTAGCATCTCTGTTAGTTTCATCGACCGGCCAAGGGGATTTTGGTAAACCATGCGATGGATACAATCAGAGGTATGTCAGCGTTCTTATTTTTGGGATATTATATTTTGAGGATAGTTTTGTCAATTAGCAAATTAATCTATTTGTGTCATGCTAATTGTCATCAAGCATCGTTAGCCTTTACAATATGTTATATATACGAATTCATGATTTTTGCTTTCCATAGTACAATATACTGCTACGGAGAGTTCCTGCACACAGTTCAAAGAGCGAAGCTATACACAGACCAGAAAACCTTTGTCGATAAACCTTTAAAATATGGGCCTGAAGTAGTTTTGAAAAAGTTCCAAGAATTAGGAATTAAAGGTGAAAATCTGAATACTGCCCAAAAGCAGCAACTAGCTAGATTTTTGGACGAAAACTTTGACAAAAGTGGCACAGAATTCGAGCCATGGAACCCTACTGATTGGGTAGAAAATCCTGACTTCCTGACAAGCATTGATGACGAGCATCTCCGTGATTGGGGCTCCCAGCTGCATCATTTCTGGAAACAGCTTGGACGCAAAATTCGTCAAGATGTGCAGAAAAACAAATCCAAGCAATCAATGTACTACGTATCTCATCCCGTTATTGTTCCCGGTGGAAGGTTCAAAGAGTTTTATTATTGGGATTCATACTGGATTCAACGTGGTTTACTGGTCTCCGGTATGACACAGACGGTGAAGGGGATGATTCAAAACTTTTTCGAAATGGTTGAGGAACTAGGATTTATTCCGAATGGAGGTAGAATTTACTACCAGAGGTCGCAACCCCCGCTTCTTTTGCCCATGGTCGACAGCTACTTTGAGGCTACAAATGATGTGGCATTTATCAAAGAAAATATTCACTTGATGGTTAAGGAATTCAATTTCTTTTTACATAACCGCACAGTTAGTTTTACAAATAATGATACGCTTTACACCATGGCACATTACAATGTTGAGTTGACGGATCCTCGACCAGAGTCTTACAGGTTAGATGGATGAATTTTTTGTGTTACTTACATTTGTAAGCAAGTTATTTTTTATCCATGTCGTGTGTAGTTTGTAAATTTCAATTAATTTTAATATGTTTTACAGTGAGGACTTTGAGCTTGTTGACCCTTTGCCTTTAACAAAAGGAGAGAAAGATCTTTTGTACGCTAATCTTAAGTCTGGTGCTGAGTCTGGTTGGGACTTTTCTAGTAGATGGTTCGTGATGGACAACAATGAGGGTCTGATTGAAGGTAAAAAAATAATATAATATAGTTTGATGAATAATGTGACCTGTGTTTTTGAAACGCCGTTGCTGATGTGTGAAATCAGAGAATTAAAAAGTATTTAATAGTTTTTGTTGTATGAATTTCGCAGGAGACCTCACTCATACAAAGACAAGGGACATCATTCCCGTTGACCTAAACAGTTTCATTTATTGGAACGCTGTGCTTTTGGAAAAGTATTGTACTTTGGTAAGCACTTTTTGAAAATCTGATTAAAGCAGCATCGTAAATATTTGATTGAGTGTTTAATAACTAAATAAGTGTCTTTAAAAAATTGTGCTGCAGGTTAATAACAGGTCGATTTGTGACCCAGCATTTTACCGAAATACGGCTGAACAATGGAAGATAGCAATTCACGATATCCTGTGGGATGAAGAAGCTGGAACTTGGTTTGACTATGACTTTCAAAGAAATCAAAAACGCAAGTATTTCTACCCAACCAATCTTTCGCCCCTTTGGACCAAAGCTCATCATGGGCACATTGCAGCAGTTGCTAAAAGGACAGTTAACTATTTGCATGCAAGCGGAGCTACAAATTTTCCAGGAGGTATACCGACTTCAATGCTACAAACTGGACAACAGTGGGATTTCCCTAATGTAAGTTTGCCTTAACAAATTGGGGTATTTTTAATTACCTCACAGCTATTCTCACAATGCCCCAACCAATATCAAATACTAAAAAATATAAATCAATATCAATCTCTACTTTTCTCATACTAATACTAATTTACAATATTTTATTATCTTAGGGTTGGCCACCACTGAACCACATTGTTGTTGAAGCATTGGAAAATACAAATGAAACATCAGCGCAAGATTTAGCATTCCAATTGGCAGAAAAATGGGTGCGATCTAATCATCTCGCTTATATGCAAACAGAGGCAATGTTTGAGAAGGTAGACAACAGTACATGATAATTTATGTTTCTTCTTACTCCACTAATTTATCTTATCAATCAAACGCAAATACTGTAAATTGCAAAAACAAATTTATTTTTTGGCCATCTCTTTGTCTGACAGTTAGCTAAGTATTTTTTAATGTTATTTTTCTTTAATTATTCAGAACTGCACAATTCTTATATCATGAAATCAATTACTTCTTATCATGCTGTATGTGTTTCATTTACATCGAAATTTTCTTTTGATGATACCGACACTTATTGTACTTTTATTTTTTTCAGTATGATGTTTCAATTCTTGGTGCTGCTGGAAGCGGTGGAGAGTATGAGGTAGTTGTGGGATTTGGCTGGTCAAATGGCGTCATCCTTGACTTCCTCAGAAAATACGGTGACAGACTTACCCCGGTGCCTGATCTACCACCCCCACATTCACATTCATCGTCGACTAGTGTCAACGCAAAAAGTGTATGGGTGGTTATCTCATCTTTAATTGTTTTTATGTTCAAAAATGTTTTATAGTTAAAAGAAACCGACAAAATGATTGTGATTGTATACATTTAGTTGTAATATAGTTTAGTGATAAATTTATTTTATTTGTATGACTTGACTCTTACTGTGATCAGATAGCATTTAGACTTGAACCACTTATAACCATTTTAAGCTAACTAAATGAAAAAACAATCAATGCATGCCAATTAAAACATCAATACATTTCAAAAAATAAGAATACTACATAATTGTTTTTGCATGCTGCATGAATTGCACGAAACAACATGCCATATAAATCACAACACCCCAGAATGATGATACCTGCATCCATACAAATATACACTTTTAAAAAGTTCATTTAAAAGGTTTGATCAAGTGATGAACAGTTTAATTAACCGCACAAGGAGCTTATAATTTATTCTGTATTATTTTCCTTAGGATTCAATGTACAAGGCAAAGTTACGCAAACTGCCGTATAGTAATAGATACTAACTAGGACTCCAAAGACGCTTCCTGTTTATGCTGACGAGCAGGACTCCGTAGTCTCAGCGCAATTTAAAGGCAAGTCAATAAATTTCTTGTCTTTAGTAATGTCCAACGAATTCCATGAAAATCCTTTGAATGAATCAAGTTCATCATTATCTGTATGTTCCCCAAAATCACTGACAGCAATGCTCTGAAAATTAAAAAATATATATTTATTTTTAAACCAACAAAATGTGACAATTTCAAATTATCGAATTATCGCTTTTTTAATATTTTAGGTCCACTTTATTTCGCCTCAGGATAAGGCTTTGCGGATGAATTGCATTGTCGAGTTCACACTGCGTAGACAGGCCGAAATGGGAAGATAATTTCATTGGGGAAATGTAAGAATTTTAATATTTTTGTACCTGTTCAGTATGGCGACTTGCTCTTTGCAGGAAAACAAAATTTTCATACGAAAAATGATGACAAGCCCTCACTCTGAGTAGCTTTAAGTCTATAAAATTGAAATAAATAAAAAATACAAAAATTTTCACACAATGTTTATGCAAGCAGACAAGTATATGCCGTGATGCAAGCGTATTGACATATTGACTATATGGACTATGTGATGTAAATTACAATGCAGTTTTTCATGTAAATATATACACGACAATATTTAATAAACGTGATTAATTTGAATTTAAAATTTGTTCAGTATGTGTACAAAATAGTTATATATTTTCTAGAAATCTGGATTGATGTGACGTACTTTTGAAAGTGGTCGAAGATCCATATACTTCGCCATGCTCATGCTCCACACCATAGCCTTTGTTCAAGGAAGCATCAACGGTTCCAGCTTCTTTTGGTTTCTTCTGTTTTAAAAATAATTTCTTTCCTTCTTTTCTTTATGGGATCCTATAATTTGTATTATTTAATGAAATACTGACCTTTTGTTGGCGATTTGTACACGAAAATACCTGCCCTCCAACCATGTGGCAAAACTGACATGAAATCAAATTATTTTTAGCACTGTGTCCATTGAAGTAGGGTATCTGTTTGCACAATGCATTAAACAGGCTTTCGTTACAGTATCCAAGCTCCAAAGTTTGCAGGGATGGAAAACAGTGTCCGAGACGGGAAAAGGACTCTGAATCAATGAAATCAAGTTTGAATGCAGTAATCCCCTGATGGGGCTCCAGTTTCTGGGGCATCATTCCTTTCCAGTTACACCCCTGCGAAACTTGAATGGACAGTTGTTCAAGTTTAGGGAAATATTTTAAAACTTGTGCAAAATTTGTAATTAGGGGTTTCTGTAAATGTAGAGTTTTCAAGTTTGGAAGGCTCATTGGAAAGAGCACCAAAGATGGAGAGGAGTAGTTAAAATCCCAGTGATAACTTTCATTTTCAATATGTGTATCATTTAGTGTACTTGGGCCACTGTATTTGCTATTGGTAGCTTTATTTCGATTATAGTGACAAATATTGCTGCAAATTTCTTCTTCTATTTGGATGAGTTTCAAAGATTTTAGAGTGGTTCCTTGTGTCTCAATAAATTGTTTCAGAAGTGTGCTGTAAATATGAGGAGTCACATTTGATGATGATGACTGTGAAGGTGGATGAAATATTAGCATAAACTTTTCCAGGCGCATGTCTAGCTTCATTAATGTTTGTATAAGTTTTTCTGGAAGGCCTATGTTGGAATATTGTCGTAAAGTTAGACTTTTCAAGCTTCTAAGTCGGAGATATTGTCCATTGAAATCTTTAAGATTTTTTCTAGATTCTTCCACAATATTTGTGACACTTAATTCAACTAAATTGGGAAACACTTGGAATATTTTGCTGAGATGAAACCTTGAATTTGGCCCGAAATCAAAATGAAGATGGAGGATACCTCGATGTACGAAGATTTTCCCTTCTGCTGGAGTACTGCTCCCAATTTTACAACTTTCCGGCTTACATGATAAATAGTTTCCATTTAAAAACGGCCAATCAGAAAGAAGAGTATTAATGTTATTGTTGGAATCATTATAAGCGTTTGCATTTTCAGTCGAAGTAATAACTGAGGTCACAGAAAGATGGGTTAAATTCGGGAGACTGACTAGAATTTTGGGTAGAGAATAATTGCTTTGTGCATGAATGGTTGAAACTTCTATTTTTAAAACATTCAACGTACTACTCAAGTTCAATAGCATTTGATTCAAAAGCGCAAAATTAAGAGAAGTCGATGTGATGATGCATCTCCCAACTCGGAAATTAGAATTTGCTTTCAATTGTTTCATAACATAATGAATGTGGTTGTCGTTTCTCACGTTTACGGTGCAGCGGGACTGCAACTCATCCAATGCCATTTTTCTCCATGTTTTTGATACAATCATACACTTACATAAATCAGTGTAAGAAAGGTGTCCGAATACCGTTTGTAATGCCTATCCGTAAAATTAAAATGCGTCATATTATTAGAAATTTTTTACTTCTACTTAATTGTGCTTAACACCAGAGTCTCACCTCATTAATAGTTTCTCCAGCACTTTGCCATCGCCATAATGGACGGTTGTTTGCAACATTTCTCTTTAATAAAGTGATTTTATTCATGTTCACTTAAACAGTTAAGCTAGGTTTACAGATTTAAAATGTTAACTTAAGCTATGTTAAAGAATTTTTTTGAAAGTTTGCCACACGTTATATAATTTTACTTTACTAATTAAAGCTACAAACTATTGAACCAGTTGGTTTCAATCAAACTAAGAAAATAATAATTATCAGCTAGTCGTTACTAGAAGAGTTGAAAATCAAACTCTGAGTACAATGTCATTATAATTTTTTATTTCAATTAAATACATACAAATATTCTAAAGCAAGCAAACTTATATACACCTTCATGCACTAGTATACAACGTATCAAATACACACTGTACTTTCGTACTTGTGCTTACAGGTAATTTTTCCGTTCCGGTCTAATAAAATTAATTTTGAACAACCCACGAGGCACGAATGTAGATGTATAACGATATTTGTTGCAATACACGATATAATTTATAGACATAAATTTTGAGAAGCAACATGTTTACATATTCAGAAAATCTTATCTCAACAAAAGACGTACTTAAATACAGATTATAATGTTATTTTAACATTAAAGTGCATCAGAAAATGCATTATACTATATACAGGAAATAAACCATGCAAATCACTGAATGAGTTGCGTCGTAAATATTGTAGCATGTTTAATTATACTGCATATATGATTGTATTGTATAATTAATTATTTTGCTTATTTAAGGATACTGTATATTTAATTACGTAACAGTATTACACTAAAAATTGACATCTGCTTCAAAATCTGATTACAGATTTAATTTTATCGTCATAAATTGAGTTATAATCATTTGTCATGTTACATGTTATATTAGTTACAGAAAGAATTAATTTCCTAAGTTTAACGGTCATTTTGTCGAAACCCGTTAAAAAATTTCAAAAGATGTTCACATATTTGGATTCCTCGTAAAAAATTGAGATATAATCATGTCCCATGTATATATTTTGTCATATAAGTTTACATTTGTGTCAATACGTGCAGCGGTTCTCAAGTTATAGCGCCGACGGAAGGAAGGCCGGAGTAGGATAATAGTAAGTCGCGTAGTATAAGACGCAACTTAATAATGGTAAGAGCCAAGTTGACATGATACAAATACAAGTTTACTTTAAATTAAAAAATTGACTAACTGCTAAACAATAGACTATGGTTAGAGGTTTGCAGTACATACTCATGCAAACACAGTGTGCCAAATGCTCTTTGTAACTATCAACACATACGTAAATCTTACCATCAAAATTAATGCAATGTTTTTAACTATCAGTTGTTCATAAAACTAAATTTTTATAGCATATAACATCTATAAGAAGTAGAGATTGTTGCTCATAACTCGATTAGGCATTGCTTGTATTCGGCTTACGAGTTGTCCTAACTTGTGAGAATACTGAAATATAGATAGATTAAATGTTTTATTAAACCAAAATATAACAATAACTTCTCAATTTTCAATCTTTAACAAAATAGTAATGGCTGAAACGATTTTGATTACCTGGATCACTGATGGGACTTTGATGGTACCTGGCCAGTTATAGTACATAAAGGTCATCGCATATGCTACCTTTTGCATAGCATCAGGTTTTGTATGCTTGGTTTCAAACAAAACCGAATAATGCGTCGGATTTACTGTCCCCTTGAATTTAAATTTAATTTATTACATACACAGTTTAAAATTAGCGTTAAAGAAAAGGTGATAAATGCATGTGTGGAAGTTGTGGAAGCATGAAATGCAGGAAATAAAAATCGAATCTTGCAGATTCGAAATTACCCTGCCTGTGTCGCTCAATATAAGCTTTAACATTATAGTTTAAAATGTACAAAAATATTTAATAGTATTTTATTCATGCTTCCACACTTACACCTTCATAATGATATGTTTTTACCTCACGAACTTGCTGCGATACAATATAAAAATCGTACCGGGAAGGCGTGGTTATACTGTGATCCAGTACTGTTCCAGGAAGTGGATTAACAATATTGTTGCCCTATTAGAAAATTAATTCTTAATACATTTTCAAGTGGTATGGTATCTATCTACTGTCTACTAGAATCGGTTTTTACCAACTAGAACAAAATAAAATATGTATGTATTCATGACTCGAACCTCAGCTTTCAACAATATTCTCTGAGGGATTCTTTTCGCGACGCAAACATACGAAAAGTTTACAGTTTTCTTTGCTTTAAAGCAATCATCTTGTAGAACTTGTAAACACACATCCACCTCATATTTCCTTAACACCTCAAACGTTCCAGCACTTCCTCCATCGCGGTAAAATATAATTCGGTCTGGAAGATCTCCAGCATTGTGCTATCAATATTTTTCATAACACAAGTCAAGCAAAATGTTAAATGAACAATTACAGGAACTCGAACGGATCATTGCGTCAAGTTGATTAACTTACTTTTGTGTAGGCTTCCAGTGCATCTTTAAACATAACACCCAGTGACGTACAAACTTCCTGATGAATGGGTTGGTAACTACAACTTGAAAAATGTGTAGTACATGTCGCATTCATCGTAGCTACAAGAGCTATGACACTAGGATTCTTTCTCGTTGGGTCGTGTGCTGCATCCATTCCAATGATCATAACCTTTTTCTATCAAAAGCAAAATTGAATTAAATTGTATCTTCATCTTTACCGATTTTATACACGCCTTAAATAATTGTAATTTGTAATACTCTTATTGCTTTGCATTTATACATATTAGCGTACCATCATGGGCATTTTCAGGCCCCATAGCGAGCCACCCAATTTGCAATTGATTTGCAAACAAATGCTTATCGCCGTTTTCTTAATAAATCGTTGTCTCAATGTTTTGGACTGCACGCACTGGCTAGGGATGGGATATGTGGTTAAACAAAATCTTTTGACTGCTCTGTAAATATCTTCACGGTAAAATGGCATGATAGCCACTATGAATTGAACCTGTTGGTATTTAATTTAAAATTCATAATAAATTATTTTTTGCTACATAGATCTCCAGAAAGGCATATTTTTCATTTTTATCATATAAGGACTAGATATGCTCGTATACCTTATTATCATCTCTGCAGGACTTTTCTAATGCATTAACAAACATTGACGGAATTATCCTCTTCTCCCGGTTACTATCTTTATCATTGACTATAATAATTTGTCCATTCGTTCGTAATTTAACACCTACAAGTTTACATGCTTCAGTATATTCTGTCAAGAAATGTTTGGCACAATCCAAGTCCTTTTGCGCACAGAAAACAAAATATTTCTCTACCGGAACCTATTTAATGAGATCAGATCAATAGTATCGTAGAATCAAAGTCATCATCGTATTGTGAAAACTTTGCAGTTTTCGTTTCTTACGGGATGAAAGCAAGACCGGGAAGCTTCTCGTCTAAAGTCGGCTGTCACCAACTTTGACTCGCCCGAGGAACTGAACAATAAATGTGGCGAACTAATCTTTCTTCCAAGTGTATCAACTGCTTGCTTCTCAAGTTGAAGTCCCCAGTTTGCTAAGGTTTGGATAGTTTCTGAGGATTCTGCAAAAATAAAATGTTAGAGGTATACAATGCTTAACTGTACTCACAACACAAATGCCATACAAAAATGACAAATTATATTTATTAATTAAATTATGTATTTGTATGTACGTGTTATTTCTTTTATAAGCTCCTCCATAGCATTCATTCTCAATCTTGGATTCAGCCGTGTGATGGAACCAATCTCTGTCATCAACTTATAATTTGATCGCTGTTCCGATGTCAGGCCTGTCAAATGGCACAGCTCCGGCACGAGACCTATCACTCGTACTGCCTCTGTCGGAGGATTGGGATGACACACGTTCCTGGGTTTGATTCTGGAGACGATTATCGGTTGCTCAACGTTTTTTATCTCGATGTTGTATTGCCTTTTAAAATAGTCCAAGTATGTTATCTGGTGATCAAATGATAAGTATAAATCAAATATCCCAAAATTTTTAAACTACTTGATTTAACTTTTGATATTCATAAACACATGCCTGAGTACTTCTATAATCGAAATAACTTTTGGGAGTTAAATCCCACGCAACGTCATCAATTTTATAGCACTGATTACTATATTGACACAATATAATTTTCCCTACAACAAATGCAGTAAACGTCTCCTTAAAATGGTTACGATCCTCGTGCCTTTCCTGTAATTGTTGGCTAATAAAAACACCGAAAAACACTCGAATTATATATTAACGAATTTTAGATTTATGATAATTTATTTGACCAAAAAAATTGTATCTAAACTTACTAAAAATCATACAACGTTTCCTTCCTAAGAACTCTGTTCGGTGTGTCAAACATAACCATGAGACCATCATCTTTTATTTCGACCGATAATGTAACACCTGGCCACACCTGCAATCTTCAAAAACATTAAAAAATATATAGTCATTTGTTTCAGTTCAGATAATTTTTCCTGATAATACGGGAAAATATGAACGAACTATATTAAATTAATGATCACAATTTTTTAAGCAACGCAGCAGTACCTCTCGCTTGATATGTCCCGAACTTCCGAGATCTTGTAAAAACCTCTTCTTATTTCTAAATATCCATGATTTAGTAAAACCTTCTGGAATAGAACATTGTAGAACTGACTCAGCTCTTCAGAACCAACTTTCTCTTTAATGAACTTCAACGTTGCAGCCACATCTATTGCACTATTGTTAGGATGCACGCAATTGACTACGGTAAGCTGTAATAATTTGACAATTTGGTTAGTAATTGAATGCAAAATTTCCCTGCAACAACTTTTGTATTTGTGTTAATTTGTAGTTAACGGTTTATCCAAACTTACGTCTCTTATAACTCTCTTCGGTAAGTACAAAATGTTGCCATCAAATGTATTAATGTTTCCTATTACATTTTCCAACTGTTTAATCATTGACTTCTTCATTTTCGTACTTTCCAAAACAGGCACAAAGGAGACATGATATTGGAAAACCGAAATGTTTTCCGTCTTCCTTAGTTTTACAAAGTTAGTTAAGCACAAACAACTGTGTTAAAAATTTAAAGAAGAAATCAGAAATGTTAGAACTTAAATGAATCCTGAAATCATCTTACGCAGGTACAAATTTAACAATAATTTTCAGTTACCGATCACCACTAATTCCAATGTTTTCCATCATTTCGCTTATCTGCTCCACTGGTGGTGTCTCTTTTCCAATATTTACTTTTGCGTTGTTCGTTCGAGTTGTGGAGCTTGGTAACTCCATGGCCTCTATATTCGCAACTGTCACTGCCGAAGGCGTATCCTTACTGAAGGATTTGCTGCAATCTTCTGTGTTTGTCGGCCCCTATGATAAGATTAAAAACAACAGATATTTTATAGTGTTTTTCGAAAGAAATTTTAAATTTCGATATCATGATAATGACACTAACCGTGCTTACTAGATATGTTACTTACCTTTAGTTTGGGAAGAACACTTTTCGCCAAATCATCTTCTGTTGATACGATTCGACGGAAACCTCTTCCACGACCTCCACTCCCTCTTCCAATAGCGATGAGCTGTGATTGCTCCATTTAAAATATTTTTACCTAACCTAATCAGACAATTTTTAACTCGAATTATTTGTCAAAAATATCTAACGAATCACAGCGTAAACTGATGACACCCCTGCTAATTTGCAACATGAAGCTTTTTCTAGTTGTTCCAAGGCTGAATTGTTTATAAAATCTCAAACAATTCCAGCAGTTCCTGAATCTATATAAATTTGAGGTCTAAAGTCTAATCTCCACTATTCTTGGAAGTATTGCACCGAGACCGAATGCTATTCCATCATACAAATTTATGGTCCATAAATAATTTGACATTCGTACAATTTTACAAAAACGTCGGTACATAATGAAAGCGTGTTTGGAACATCTACAAAACGAGATATGGATATGGAATGCTACAAAATATTCTTCCAAGTTTAGCCGATTCCAATGATTCCATATTATTCAACTAGAAGGAGGCCCGTTGCTGCACTAAGTGCACCAACAAATAATGGCAGATATGCTACATGATCTTTAAAATCATA
>JAQFYG010003367.1:0-12676 GCA_034694325.1 Entomobrya corticalis | reverse complement strand
TACACAAATTGAAGTGTTTGACGTTTGGCATTAAATTCTCTAAGAGAAAGTTGGCTCATAGTGAAAGCATTGTCAGATTCAATATTTCGTTTTTCTCTGCATTTTTAAATTTAAATTTATCAGTTTTGGTTTATTTGCCACTAAATGACAGCGAAATCATGTCTAAATTTTCTAATCACTATTTTTCATTCTGTCAATCTGCAAAAAAGCGGCTAGTACTGGAAAACAGTTCAGTTTGACTTTCTATTGTCTAATCCGACCAATCCTATATTCTTTTAATTTGAAAAATCTATCCATAAAGAAGATATTGATAATTAATTACAACCTACCGTATATACGCTCATGGACGTACATTGTAGCAGGGTGAAAATGCATGTACACAAGTAACTTTCTCCAGCTTCCCAGTAAAATTCAGATATGTCATCACACTTTAGTTGGCATTTGTATCCACTTGACGTTTTAATTAGAAAACCTTTTAGGGGTGATTTAATGGCAAACATAATTTGGTTTATACAGTAAATTTAAATAGCTCAGTTATTGTTTTCTCCGGGAAAGGAAAGTTTCTCTGAATTTTAGGACGTAGATGTGTATACGTATTCTATACATTCACGTATTGATCAATTTCAGTCATTAGTTTTAAAAACTGCGTAGTTCTATATATTCCACATTATTTAAGTTTAGTGTGGTATTTAAAGAATAGTTTCAATGTGTAGCCAACATTGTGATTGACAATCAGTTACCGTTACCCCTTCTCTTTTTTCATCTTCTTCCCATTCCTTTCTATCACAGAAGCAAACAAGAAAGAGAAAATGAATAGATAAATCTGAGGAGAAATATCGACTTTTAGGGAAAGCCATCTTGGTGAAAGGCAGATATTCATAAGAAAGGGAGAAAGTCTCGTTGACAGTCAGGCTACATGGGTTGAAGCGTGAATGTGATGCGATGTGAAACTACACGTTATATACGTACTTTAAGACGCTATTTAGGATCCGATTCCTGAAGTCAGATGTATTGTTTGTTTGAAACGGACGTGAAAGTAAGAAAATAAATGTTTTCCCTTTACATTTCTGAAACGCAGATTGACAATCGACCTTTCTTTTAGCTGTTATCATCGTACATTTTCCATGCGTTTCAATTTCAAGCACTTCTTGATATTTTGATTGTTATAAATATAGCTACATATGTTGTTACTTTCTCCGGAAAGGGAAATTCGTCTTTCTCCGTCTCAATTTCCTGTTACAGGGCTTTATTTTTTGTTTGTACTATTACACACATCAAAGTAGCTGATATCAATAAAATATCTACTATATACTTCACTTCAATCGGAGTCGTGAATACTGGACTGATTGTTGAGTTCGATTTCTTTGGTTGGGTTTAGTGATGTTTCGATTGTATGAATATCTAACGACATCAACATGTTTATTAAAAGTTTTTATGAACTTTTATGACAATGCAATTGCTTTATCGTTGTTACTTGACATATTTTAAGAAATCCCTCTGACTTATGGAACAGTATATGTACCTCTAGATGCATATTCTAAAACGGTTTGTTTTTATGCTTACAGGAGCAGCATCTTCAACGAGCAATATGTTCGGGGACAGTAATTCCAACACCCGAAGTGTTTAACATTGAAAATGTGGCCTACTACAGTGAATTATATCCTCAAAACATCAAGATGCCCAGACAGCTCATCTATATGCAACGTATGTACTTATATTTCATTAATTTTAAAGTATTGTTGTGAACTTTTATTAAAATAACAACAATTATCTTTATTGCAGCATTTTCAATGGAGACCGACATTCCAGATTATGATATGGATTCCGAAGATGAAGTTTGGGTGAATTCCCAAGCTAGTCGGCTGGAATTGACTCCAGACAAGGTGATTATTAATATTGAGTGATCATAGATAGATACTGCTATACTTCCAAGAAATTATAGCGTTAATTGTCATTTATTTTTTCTTATAATAGTTCGAGGAGATGATGGACCGTCTGGAAAAAGGAAGCGGTCAAACTGTTGTTACTCTTCAAGAGGCCAAAGCTCTAATCAAAGTGGATGATGATCTCATCATTGCTGTTTATGATTACTGGCTCAATAAACGGCTTAAAACGGTAAATTGGTGTACAGAAAGTACCAAAAACTACGAGTTAGTCGAAGAAGTCGCTATAATATTTACTTATACATGCAGCAACATCCCCTGATACCTCAAGTAAGGACTGAAGCGAGACATGGTGTTACAAATCATAACCCATACATCGCTTTTAGAAGACGAACGGAGAAGATGCAAACCCGCAAGAACAGGAAAAATGACGAAAGTTCATATGAAAAGATGCTCAAACTCAAGAGGGACTTAACCAGGGCTCTTACCCTCCTCGAAATGGTCAAACGGAGGGAGAAGAGTAAAAGAGAACTTTTACATTTGTCTATTGAAGTGTTCGAAAAGAGGTATGTAAAAATATTCTGACTTATTCTTTTAAGTAGTTTCTTTCGTACAATTAAATATATTTCTTGTGCTTATTCATAGGTATCAGGCTGGTGATTACTCTGGCCAAATTGTCTCCGAAGCCCTACAGCAGCGTCCAGCACGACCTGCTTTTACTCCAATATTTCAGCCCAATTCCAATTCACTTAGCTGGATCAAAGAAGATCCCGTCTTATCATCGCTTACTCGTAAAGAAAAACGACAGTACAAAAAGAGAAGACATAAAAGTGCTTCGAAAGGTTCCACAGCAGCAGCTGCTTCTGGTAGCTCGGCATTGCTTTCAGGCTTTCCAGGACTTCCGGTATGTGGAACCGTTATAAGTTGTCTTTAATGTTTGCGGTTCCGCAAAATATAGCTTTGTGTTCTATGTTGAATTTTCCCCCTATTATTCAATCATGTTTTATGACTTTTTAGGGCTTTGGAATGGAAGCAGATGCTGCTACGTCAGAAGAAGAAACTGCTCTCCCACCCTCCCCCTCTGAAGAGGAAGAAGAGGACGAAGGGCCTTACGCTTTTAGGCGTAAGGCTGGCTGTATTTATCAGTCGGTTAGTAGTACTTTTCTAACAAAACTATATGTACGTGATAAGAATACAGGAGGTACATTTACTAATGATTGTATTTATCACGTTTTGTAGCCTCAGGAAAACGCTTCTTGGCCCGTGTGTGCAGAGGATGAGAACGGAATCGGTGATAAACGTTTTAGATACTTTCCAACATCGTTACCAAACAGAAATGGTTACAAATTCGTTGGATTTTCAAGACGTCGCTTCGGTAGAGGAGGCCGGTGAGTAGAAACAATTCAATAAATTTCTTGCTTTTGTTCGTATTTTTAGTTTATATGTATGTGTGTGCGTGCTGGATGTTAAATATGAAAGGTTTTTCTGTGAGAAAAAGGTTTGTCAAGGCTAAATTAGGTTAAGCATAAAATGACTTTAATATGGTATTGGTGAAAGTATTTGGGTGTAGCATCTGTACTTAAAGTACTTCTGACTTTCAGTATGGTGTTGGACCGAATCAATTGCCGCGGTGGCGTTGAGTCGTGGCGCTCCTTGGTCAGTGAAAGCATGGAGTCAAGTAGCACTACAGGAAATCGCGCTAACCCAAATATGCAAGTTGTCAACACAGAAGTAAGCGTTGACCTACCCACCGAAGCATCCCCAAATTCCCCTCCTGTCGTGTATCCACTATCTCCCCAACTAGGCTGGTCAGTATATGTTCATAATGATGTGATGATAATTTTAAGTATATTGCAAAATATGGCAGTAGAGAGCAAATCAGGCATGATTACTATTTCAGTCTACATTATCGGCCTAAAACACCGGAAATCATGTCGGATAGTGATCCGATGTTTGACAGTGTACCGCGAGCGTCGTTGGAATTAGAGTCATCATCCGTAGAAGACCAAGAAGGAACTAGTTTATCAATACTTCCGTCACTACCATCAGATAATTCATTTGTTGGTGTTGTAGTATCTGGTGGGGATCCACCATTAGTTTTTAACGCACATGGTCTTCAGCCAGATCCACCAGATCCATTACCTATGCACACGGATTGTCCCATTAATGTTCCTCTCCTTTTGAATGAGGCTAGTGCAGACGTAGTTAATTCCTCTTATTTGACGGAAATTGCTGCTGCTGGTAGTGACTTTGGGTTCAATATGGATGGAGATGCATGGTTCACTTCACTCGATGTTCCGGATAATATTCTAAGTGGGGACTCGGAAGACTCATCAACAACACCTTCATCCTCCTTTGCGGTGTCATCGTCGTCCTCCTCCGAAACTCCTTGTGGGGCTAGTAGTAGTAGTGACGTAAACCTAAGTCTGGTTAAAATTGAAAGAACAGAGGGGTCCGCAGACGCGCATGTAAAATGTGAAGTAGTAGATAGTGAAGAGTGTGATGATACTAATACTAGTGTAGATTTAAATAAAATAAGACTGTTAGTTGATAAGGATAATAAGGAAAATGCTAGGTTATTAGTACCAAATAAGAGCGAGGGTGTAATGGTTAGTGAAACACCCACAATATCGGAAAACGGTGATGAGATTTTAAATAATATTTTAAATGCAAGTGAGGTTTGTACAATAATAAGTGAAGAGTCCTCACGGGACTCAACAACTGTCAATTCTAGCCGTGTTTTGAATAGTGGTGGTAGTAGTGAGCATGGAGAAGTGGGGAGCCTAATACCCGAAGGAATTGCCAAAGCGATAATCGACAGTAGAACACGGACTAATCCTGGTGGAAATAACGGTCAAACTTTAGCTATGAAATCTTACACGTTTACTGCTCCAACAATCGTGCGTGGCAGACCAAGTAATGGAGTCGTCAAACGAATTGGCAATGGCGGAAATGCCAAAACAGTTGTCGTTGAGGAAGTGTAATTTGTTGTGGCTCAGTTGGGCCTGTTCGTTCTAAATAGGATTTATATTAAATTGAAAAAGAACACGAAAAAATAACAAACTGCAAATTTACAAAAAAAAAGTTTCAATTAAAGCTTTCACTTAATTAAATTAATTAAAGTACATAATTGGAATCGTTGTGGTTCTTGTCGTTTTCAAGAAATGAGTTTAATCATTGCAACAGTAAGTAATGTCTTTTATCCGACAAAATAACACTACTCGATTACGCCAATTATAAAATGAATTAAGCAAAATTTAGGTTCAAGTGGAGTAAAAAGTTCCGAGACAAAAAAATCTCATCGCTCTTTTGATTTTTTGTTATTATTCGTTTGTTTCCCGTCCAGTATAACAACATCACGTCATTAAATTATAGAAATTAAATAAAAAGTTTCTATGAAGTTTAAAACTCGTATTTCACTCTCTTCTGGAAGTTGGTTGTAATTTTCATTAGCATTTCATTTTCAAAATTATATGCATACGCATAATGCATCGAACGTATTCATATTTCATATTAAAACCATGATCCATACAGATGTCGATTCTATTGTTGAAACTCCAAGTAGCTTCCTGTAGCGTCTCTGCTTGTCTCACGAGTACAGTACTATGTACGCTTTCTTGAGTTGAAATTGTATGATTAAATTCTCATAGGTCAACGTCCAGTTAAATCATAAATCTTGATTTAACGCGTTTATTTGACGATTTTCTAGTTTTTATGAATTTTAGTTAGTGGCATAAATTATTGCTGTTGAAATTTAAATGTCACTTTTTATTATTTTCTGTTGGCTCGCGGCCCATATCTAGCTTCAATAACATATTTATTCAACCAGTACTAACTAGTATTTAATACTAATGCCTTTATGTTGTTTTAATATTGTCTACTTTATATCTAAATGTCTATCCATTTCTTCATTACGACTATCAATGGCCCTGCGTATGCATCAATTAATTCTTTAAAACAAATACTGTTTTCGCTTTCCCTCTCCATCTAAGGCATGTCTTCAAAATTATGTGTATAGATACACTGTTGATTTAATAACGCAGTTGAAGTTTATGGTTTTCAGTTGACTTGCCTTAAGCGAAAATATTAGTTTACTTTTTATGAAGGGTTCGTCGTACTTGGCATTGTCAGCCATATATGGATGATCGCATCGCATATTGCAAAAATATTCACGAAATTATCTGATTATCATAAAAACTTTTCATAATGCAAATCAGTCTTGTACCAAGAGAATTATAGATTTACTATATACGAAAGTTGACGAATGATTGCAGATGTTGCCTTTACTAACAACATCATCTTAAATTTTTCTTAAAACCATGATTAACTACCCCAACAACTAATATGCATGTGGCAATAGCAAGGGATTTAGTATTTAGTCAACGAAATCAAGAGCATACTTTATATAAATCATGGCACCTACTTTATTGGTCAGTGTGATATGAAGCAGAAGATTGTCATTGTCTCCTCTTTTCAACTGCACCTATTGCTACTAATCTTGCGTGTTGGTTCATTCCATGATTCAATTCAAATACCTACAACTTTTTCTACAAAGGCAGCATACAGGTAAATTACATTGGTTCTGATAAATGCATTTAAAACAACACGAAACATGCGTAAATTAACAATGAAATCGATATTTATTGAAAGCTCATGTTATCTTTCATCTATATAACGTAATCGAACATTGTTATTTAAACAAAATGATGATCAGTGTAGCATGCGTGACGATCTGTTTTGGTGTATCGACAATAAGATCATTTTGAAATTTTTCGCTAGTTTAAACTTCATGCAGACTTAGTTGATAGTAAAATTATTGCAGGCAGCTTACACTGTAATAAATATATATTCTATTGCAGCCATTCATTGCCAAAATGCTTCATAATTCATTTACACACAACTTCATCACTTGTGCGCATTCAATAGATATGAGTTAAATTTTTTATAATTTAAAATGCATAGTACGATGACGCGCTGCCTCTGCGTAATAAAGCATACATTTATTTAGTATTTTACATATACATTTTCACTTGAACCTCGTTAAAGATCGTATTTGCACCTCACCACAGCCACAGAGCAGCGTTCACAAGAAGCAGCCGAAGAGCATAAAGAAACCAGCTCGAAGAAAGGGACCTACATACTGCATGAGAAAAGCGAAAGAAAGCCTGGCCTGCCTGTCTTTTTGTCTGCCTAGGGCTTTGTTGCTCTTATTGTTATCATCATCATTTTTCTTCTCGATGCTCCTATACTCTACTGACTGACTGACTCTGCCAGAGCGTCTGCTGCTTGCTGCATTGTTGATTCTTCCTGTGGCGCAGTGTTCTTTTCACGATTGTTGCAACAAACTGTGAGGTAGGCAAGCCAAGACCCTGTTCCTCTCCTCATCGCCGTCATCTCTGTTTATATTATAGTGATCTTACACAGTGACGACAAATGTTGAGTCCGTGTCCATCCAGGAAAACGGGGATGTTCAAAAAGATAGGTTGGGTAAGAAAGATGAGCCCTTGTTTGTGATCTGATCATGCTCAGTTTACCTTATAATCTTTATATCCTTCCTCATCGCCGTTCGTCATCACCATCCTGACACAATACCTCATCTAATATATCCACTGGTTCCTGAATTTCATTCTTCATTTCTTGTTAGGCTGTTCTGAAAGACGTTTATGCTCACACACCAGTTACTTATGTGGATTTTCCATTTTACTACACTTTAATACAGAAGCCATTTTCTTTGTTGCGCTCAGCATCATTGTTGGTACTATTACCATTTTATTGCGTTTGCTCCGTTTGTTCTGCGTACCATTTCTTTCTGTGACAGGTATTCTCGAGAAAATGTAAAATAGATTTGTGCTCTGGTGACCGTGATTTTAGTTGTCCTTCCTTTTCCTTTGATCTCATTTTTGGATGACACTATGACACAAAACATATGCAGTCGAAAAATTAGATACAAATGAAAGCGATATTTCTGTGAAATGGTTTAATGCAAATTGGAATGATGCAAGGATTTTCCTTGTTGATTACCGGCATTTGTTTAAATAGTGATATGGTGAAAAATCTGAAGCGAAATTCGTTTTTGAATCTATTTTTTATTCGCAATTTTTAAAGAGTTTGATATGATCTTAGACCAAGTATACACTGTGACTTCAAGCATTTATTTGGAACAATGTTAAAAAGTTGTAGATTGTCCAAACGGAATAGTCTATTAGTAGACGATAGGTTTTACAAAAAGCTGAAAAATTAGAAGAAAAAACAGTTTAAGAAGAGTTAAAAATGAATGAAAACATTGAGTGCATCTGAAAAAAATGGATGCATGGATTGGATCATTTGTAGAACGACATTGGCTGATTCTGCAATTTTTCCGGGGTCCCCGAGAGTTATGAAGTAAGCGATGGGAAAATAAATATTTTATTTTGTTTTTTAACCTTTGACTAGGTGGTAGAATCCCTCTTTCCGCTCATTTAAATAAGAATAATAAAAACTCAACAACGTTTGTAAACATGCCTGTTTGGATTTAATGAATTTTAGTTTTTTATTATGTAAGTTTAATCGATGAAAACTATCTTCCCAGAAGAAAAAATATAAATTTCGGGTAAAATTTCGTTACAGAAAGGAGTCATGAATCCGCTTAAATTCCCTTGGACGTTGACATTTGTTGTATTGTTTGTGACAGTGTCATTAGCCAGATCTCAGTTATTTTACCACGGTAAGAACCATAGAGCTATTTCACGCTTGTTAAGTTTCGTTCGAGACTTACAGATACCGGCTTTCATCACCGTTTCTGTCTTTTTTACGGTTTGCGTATTCACAAGCATTGCTTTGTACCCATCCCTTCTAGTAGTGGTTGCTGCATTCTATTCTAGCTGTTCTGTCTTCTTGGCATCATGATTATATCTCTGTCTTTCACGATGATATTTTCATTTCTTTCCCTTCTCACTCTGTCGCACATTTGCTTGGTCATAATTAATTACCATGTACGATCATGTACCATGTCCTATTTGATGAAGATGACACAACTGTGTGGTGGCTCGATGGTTAAAAAGGTATTGATATGCCTATTTTATGAGTGTGTAGTGTGTACATAAAAATTCTATATATAACATGACAGTCTTCACGTTACGCGTATGTATTTGCAAATCATTAACATTATAAATAAGTTGTGCATAAACATTTGGAATTTTCAAGAGTAAAATTTTGGTTTACATAGATGAAATCATATTTCGTCCCATAAAAAAAGAATTTCGTATAGCCTTACAATGGCGAAAGTACTTTGTATCGTGTTTGTCAGACCCTTTCGTCTTGAAAAAGGATAGAAAAACTAGAGAAGACCTTAAAAATTCTGAATTGTTGCATATAATATGTACTCTTTTGCCTCTACGAAATAGTTTTTTACAAGTAAATTTATACCGCTGCGTGTTTACTACTTGATAGTGATCACACCTGGCCTGAAACAGGGCGTAAATAAATAGTGTAAAATTATAATTTGGTGTTTTTTGCAATTTTATACATAATAAAAGGGGTATTAACTATCAACATAAAGTATGATGTTAAATTTGATGTAGTTAGGACGTATACAATAATGTTCTCATGATACTCATCTGGCTCAGAGTAAAAAAGCAATCTTATTGTTTTAATGTGTGATTTATGGGTTGGTTGTTGGTATATGATGCATTGTATTTTTGACGTACATCTTGATAATAATACACATTGAATGGAAATTGCAGTATTTGGCTCGCTGCTATACTGCAATTTACCTTTAGCAATACAGGTGCATAGCATATTGCTGAACTGCTTTGCTTGAAGCTCTATCGTGATCGTCGTGTACTTCATTATCCAATTTTTGGAGAACCTGTCTGTTGTACTTGCGCATCATTTATGCAGTGAAATTTTTTTCTCGGAAAGTCAGTGAGACACAAAGGAAAGAATGATGAACAATAATAGGAGTAGGAACAGATCAAAGAGATATCGAGCGAAAAGTCACATCTTCATTTGCAAAAGAATCCGTTATTATATGCGAAGGCAAACAGGTGTTCAAAATAAAGCTTTTTAAAAAGAGATAATAATATAGAATAGTTTGTCCTCTAACTATTTTTTCTTTTGCAAACCCGAGTTAACAAATTGGCAAACTTTACGAAAAACATGTGTTCTTATCTTTCTAAAGAAGATAATATATAAATGCGGTTTAGCAAACCATGTGTGTTGTTTTAACCTAGCTAACATTATTGGTTTGTGGTGTAGGCCAACCAAAAAACAATCGTCTATTGTTGCTCCTTGCTTGCATTAAGTCTTTGTTTTAAAACATACCTGATGCAAGCAAATTTGAACTTGTATGAGGAGCTCGCATCGGTTAAGTTATTGTTATGTTTATCATAATAATATGCCAAGTTACAGGAGCAGAAAAGCCCGTCCATGTTTAAAATATTCTGCAGTATACTTTATGAATGAGTGACGTGTGTATGCTATCGTTTTGTTGCGTGCCTTATTTGTTGTAGTGCGGGAGGCAAGCATAATGCAAAAAACCTGTCTTCTCTTATAATGTATCATCACTTCAGTTACATGTATACCTCATCTGTACAGACACATTAAAAGCCGTCGTTCGTAAGTAGTCCATCTGCAAAATATATCTCTTTTGATGGCTTTCATATGCCTATGCAAAATGCAATAATATTGCATTTTATATGAACTAAAGTACTCACTCTGTTGATGAAAATGTGGCACACATTACATATATACGCAATAGGCTACTGTTTTACTACATTATAACTATCCACACTCCACACACACTTAAACTAAACAAACCAAGTACATCTCACAATCATCGTTGCTATTATCATGATCATCATTGTTAATGTATTTAGCTAAACCCCTTATTTAGAAGAATTTTATTAACCAGATACGATATTTATGTTTGAAAAATGTGTCATGATGACAAGAACTTCTTGGTAGAATCTTAAAACGCGTACTTGAGAAAAAATATATTTACACTTGCAAATATTGCATGCATAATAGTCATGGAGAGTCGGGGACAGAGAGAATTGAGAGAACATTAAAGTTTTTATGTATTAAAAAAACACTAATCGTCTTTTGGTATACAGTATTTAGTTAATACCTTGTTGTAAAATTAGGATATTATTATTAGGATGACAAACCAAAAACTTTCTTCAACGAAAAGTGACGACGGTCTAACATGCATAATAGTTTAATGTCGCATCATGTAAGCACCTGCAAGTTTATCACTTAAAATGCCAGCCTTATAATCACGTTTGCGGAGATCGGAATATCATGTTTTTAAGTTTTTTGTTTAAAATAATTATTAGCTATGGATAGCCTAATGATGGTAATCTTCAGAGAATTGGGGGTTGTTATTTTAACAACAAAGCCACCAACATTGTCGCTTAAAGAACGATAATATAGCAAACTTATGGTTTTTTTTCCAAACTTATACTACCAATGTTTGTTTGTGTTATTTTTAGAAGCACGTTTTGGTACTTATCTCATTGTACGCAGACGGGAAAAGAAAGTATGAAAAGCGAAGAGGACACTACTACGCAATACAAAGCTTCAAGAAAAGTGTTTGATTCATTCGTACCAAAATACCTAGTATGTATATATTTTGCTAGCCGGCTTCAATTGAGATGAAAAGTGCCTGCGGAGAAATGACGGTGCTGTCATCGTTTAAAAGTTCAAAAATGAATGGGGCACGAGATAAGACGATGTTGCCAGTGGGTTTGGCTATGGTCACTTTGTCTTGCCATTCATTCAATTCAGCAAATTGTTGGCTAACTACTTATTATACACTTCTTCTGCTTTTTTCCTCTATTTTCACCTTCTTTGCGTTATTGTAATAATACGAGGCAATGCACTCGTTGCATTTTTTTTCAAAGGAAAAAGGAATAACTTCTCCTTTTTGAAATTGCAGTCCCTTAAATAAAAAGAAATGCACGACTACAAAATAGATGATTTTTATGTATAAACATTTTCTGCTTTCTTAGGCGTTTTTTACTGATTGATGTGTTTTAATAGTAAAGTATGTCAATTTGACATTCGCTTTGCATACAAATTCAATTCACCTTATGCTTTTTTGAGGACACAACCCAAAAAATTGTTTCATTGCTGCTTTCCGTTACTGGTCGATGCTGAGCAGTGCTGCATTTTTGGCGTTGGTAAAGACATGGTGATATCTGGTAGTGGTTTTGGTGGCGGTATGAATAATACGTCTTCTGATGAGTCGTAAGTCTAAGTAGTAGTAAGTAGTAAATGAAAGCTATGTGTAGTGAGTAGTGTGTACGGAGGACTTACTTGCACTGACAATGAGTGTATATTGTTTGTAGACGCGACGAAAGCTTAATGATAAGTCCTAATGTCTCTTTCTTCGCTGTTATTAATTCAACATTGCTTCAGGAAAAAAGCAATAGGTAAAAAGGTAAGTTGTTGTTGAGCTGATAAGAATGTGCAGTGAAAAAAGAATGAGATTTTGTTGTTGTTAATATAATAAGCAAGTATCTAATATTAAGCCAAACTTAACAAATGAAAGATTACTACTGTGATCAATCAATGAATTCATACTCTCAAAAATTGGTTAAAATGGTCTCTCTCTGATGGTTAAAAATCAATTTATCAATTTTCTAGTGCAGCCATCTCACTTAAAAAGAATTTTCATTAACTTGAGCTAATCACCATTTTACTGGTTTATCTATTTGTAGAGTTCTCGCACGCACCCATGAGACACGTAACAGTATAACCTTTGGTAACGGTAAATACCTCTGTACAATAATAATAGCACATTTAAATACGTA
>JAQFYG010003366.1:0-12677 GCA_034694325.1 Entomobrya corticalis | reverse complement strand
AACGCCGCTACTGAAAAAAATTGAAAAGTAACTATAGATTTTAAAATCGGTTTTGAGTACAACTAATAGTCCTCTTTGACGTGAAATCAAAAAATATGCAAACTTTGATCATGATTTTTTGGGCTTACACACTTGTGATGTCAATCCTCACATGCGAGATTGTATATAAAGATATGCTGAGAGAGAATAAAGGAACGCTCGATGATCAGATTGGAAACCCAACCAAGCTGTAACTGGTGGAGATTGCTCTAAGATCCAGTATCTCGTCACAGCTAGAAGTAAACATATCACGCTAGAAGCCAGATAATATTGGTGATAAATTAAATGAAATAGAAGAAATAGAAAAAGTTCAGATCTTAAAGATTTAGACTTTTCAAAGGGAAATAACTCGCGATAAAGAATAATAAAAGATTAAAAAAAGGAAAAAGATAGATTTTTTAAGGAAATATAGATTAACAAGTTTTCCGTTGAAGACAAATAATCAACACTAGATAGGTTTTTCAATTTTAACAAGTTTAGGCATAATAATTGAGGCAATTAAATATTTAATATTAGTTTGTCAATTGAAGAAGTTCTTATGCAACATTTTGTCAAAAAGAAGAACTTAGAATTTTAATAAGATGAACATTATAAAGTGAAGAACAATTTGATACATATAGTTCTTCAATAGAAGAAAAAGAAGCAAAATATTGACTACGTCAATTTTGTTCAACTTTAAAAAATAGTTTTACGCAAAATTCAATGGCATGCATATAATAAAATGGCAACTAGTTAAGAATAAATAGAAAATAGCAGAGGATAAAAAATAAAAAGGAAAAAGGAAATTATTCATTAGCATTTTTGTAACAACAAAATACAGCATTAAAGGAATAAAACTAATAATGCGAACAAGTTTCTTGACTTTGATTCAAAGTCTAGGTATGTAACATAAATGGATGGCATAAGAAAATTTTTTGAGATGACCAAAACAAGAGACATGCAACGAGGATAATGAGCAAAGGGGCAGACGATATATAAACTGACCAGCGCAATCACAAGGCAGCAGCAGATATCTGACCAGCTCAACACTAACCACAACAAATACTGTAACGATAAGACAGCAGGAATAATACAAGATGAACCAAAATGACAAAGCACATTTGGAATAAATAGCAAAACTGGATCACGATTTTTTTACAGAGAGTAATTTTACATTTTCTTTGTTTCCAAATTTTCTCTCGTTTACACTTCTTTGTTATTAGCCTCTTCACACTTATTCCACTCGACCCTCTTTAAATATTTATTTTTATTATTTTTCTTATGTATTCTTTTAAAACAATCGCTTTTATGATTAGCTTAAAACATTGAATAATACAACGTCTATTTTTATTTCTGTTTATATCAAAAATTAAAACATTTCAACAATATACGGTACAAATTAAATTCCACAACATTTAAGAAATTAAGAAAGTTGAACAACTATTCATCATTTCCAAATTTCCAAGGACTTAAAACCAGTGGAAAATATTTCTATTCCTCTTAAGCAATTAGTTAAATATTTCTGGTTTACAAATTCTATTTATTTGAATGTAGTCTTCGTATTATTGTTCCTTGTTCAGAGAATTTGAATTTTTATCATCGTTAAAACATTTTTGAAAAAAGTATTATAACAGCCAATCTTCAATTTTAAAAAAATTGTTGTTTAGACAAGTATTAAACAACATTGACCAACTATTAACCAGAACATAATGGGCTTGTTTAGCTTGAACTGTATTTGACATAAAACTTTTATAAAACTAATTGATATCTGGTACCTGCAAAATAATTATTAGTACTGAACTTAGTGCATAAAAAAATACAATATTATGAAATTTGTAAGAACAATAATATAATATTGGGTCCTTCTACATACAGACGACTCCAGTTTCGTATCGAATAACATATTAGTCTTCATTTTCATAAAAACTAGGCAAACTTTCATTGTAATATAAGATGATAGTAAACCATACCGATAATTGCAGTTGTAATCAAACATATTACGTGCTTTTGCAATTTACGTATATTAATTTGAAAATTTAATACTTGGTTTTTTGAAAGAGAAAACAATTGTTTTGAGTTTTCAATGACTTTGAAGACCATCAAAATCTACGCATTACCAATTGTCGCACTCGACGTCTTCATGAACTTATAAACATCAGCACAAGTGATTGAGTGTCTCCAGTCCCTCTAAATCAAACATCTGCATGCTCATCCCATATGGCCTAAACTCATTTATACGGATATGGAAAATATCATCGTCAGATAGGATCTGGCCTTAGGACTGAGAGGTGAAATAACTCATCTCTCCCTCATCTCAAAAAATTTTATACAATTCGGATTCCTTCAGATTCCGTAGTGTAGATATAAACTAAAATAACCGTTTTTACAATTTACGTACGTTAGTTGAACTAAATAAATTAACTACAATCCATCAACCACATTATCTCTCCGACTCATTGTTTCATTGAGAACCAAGGCAGTAGCGTAGTTAATCATTTCAACCAACTACCTACACGTTGCAAATGGTGCCGAAGACTATTATGCCAGCAGTTATAACCAACTTGATATAGTTACTTTGAAAAGGTGTATTGACAATGGATTTTTACACTTATTTCCTAGTAAGTATGCCAGTTTTGACTACCGTACTAGTTCATTATTTAATGTTTACTTGGCTATGTGAATTTTTGACATCTATGTGGAATCCTCTACCGCCACCATCTCCTCCATTAAAAGTACCCAATAGCCCTATCAATTTGGCCGCCAGAAAGGAGATAAGAAAACCTAACCTTCTTGCATCTGAAATCAAGCAGATAAAAACTGATATTGCCAATGGTTTATAAGAACTCTTTAATCAATTAGCAGAAGCGAAAACTTACTTTACGGGCAATGAACATTTATTACAACAGCAAACATACAAATTAGAGGAGTCGCAACTAACTTCCGATCAACAAATACTTTGCACCGCCAAAAGCGTCACCGTTCGTCCAATTCTGGAGTTTTAGGCTCATATACAGCGTTACCGTGCAGACATTGCAAACTTTTCCGCTAAGTTCCTGAGCATATCAAATTTCAAACATTTCCTAGAAGATATTATTAATGGTGAAAGACTAACTCGTTCCTTTATGGACAAACTCACAGAAGCTGTTTTGAGGAAAATTCGTCCCAGTCATTGTCCACCTTCTCCTCATGTTCATGGTCACTCCCTTGCCAACACTGAACCAGTAACGACGTGCCCTTTGTCACCACATTGAAAAAAAACAGCACATAACCAAGTCTACCTTCCTCTTCTCACAGCTCCACATCCTCGGTTTCAGCCGGATCTAGATATTGCGGAGTTCTTTTTGGAGAAATTTGACTCTTACCTCACTGACAGACGCGTACCCAGGAACCAACGTGTCAGCCACTTGCCACAAATGTTTGGACAGGAGAAGAAGCTAAATCTTTGGTGGCAGCGAACCCGTCTGCTTGTGTCCACGTGACCTGAGTACTGCCAGCTTTTTCTACGGAGGTATGGAACCTCCTCCAATTCCACAGCGGCCATAGAGAAACTTCGTCAATCGAATGTCAAATGCTCAATCGTCGACTGGCCCCCAATGAGTCATTTTCTAAGTTTGCTTTAGAAATGGAGTTGCAGTACTTGAAGCTTCATCGCAAGCAAATTAACGAAATTGATCCGAAAATTATAATTACCTTCTGTTGTACTATATTATATTCAGGATCATAGAGGATCCCTTCTATTTTAAGAAAGGTCATTCAGACCATTTCTTTTTCCCTTTCATCCTTCATGAAACTATTTTTTTTATCTAGGGCATGAGCCCCGTTTCACTTTCATGAGCTATTTCTATTGTCATCACATTCCTTCTGAATATGATACACATTTACTAACTTGTTTTATAGGACAATACCTTCTGTCATGTCCACAAATATTTTGTACTTTGTATGCATACATATTATTATGATGATAATGATGACACATTTAATACTTGCTTAATAAAAATGAGCCCACTGCTCTTTCAACTTTCCAACAAAAACTATGTTCATATTTAAACTGCGAACGCCTTATTTTCGTATAACACCTTCATTGTAGAACGAGCCTTGCCACAATTGATGCTCCATCTATTAAAAAGCCCAGCCAAGGATATTTACGAACTCATACAGTACGCCCAGAAAAATTCAAAACGTTCAACATGCAAAACCTGAATCATCTACCTTTGGTGCTGCACAACGTCCCGGCTTTGGTGGCGGTTCTAATCCAAATCAGTTTGGAAAAGTATCCTGGAGGAATCTTTCAGACCAAAAGCGCCCTCAGTCATTGTCTTCCAACAAATCAATAAAGCTACACATCAAAGCTAAGTTCTGAAACGCCTCATTTAATGGTGTCTGCATTAATTGATTCCGAAGACAACGTGGATCAAGGGTCATTGGTAATTTACAATCGTGATTGTGTTAAAAAGTTTACATTGCAAACTTTTCTTTGTCATTTAACTGTTCGCGACAAATCAAAGTCAAAGAAGGAAAATGTGAACGAAATAAGTTTATTTGATGGTGGTGCAAATGTGTCAATTTTAGGAAACCGAAACCTTTGGAAAAATGAGAATGTCAAATCGTGGATAAGAGGGCCAATCAAATTGGCGGATGCGACGTGCACAGGACTAATAGATTTTAAGTTTAAAGTTGGTCAACTTAAGTTCACACACACTTTTGCTCTTCTCACGTACTCAGAGTTTACTATGATATTAGGACCTAACTTTTTGAGCAATAATGTGATAGATTACTCATCCATGCAGTTTTGGTTCAGTGATACTCCCAATCAAAAGTTTCCGTTTAATGCATTAACAACACCCTGTAGACTCCAGGCACTGCAATCTCTTGATGCTTGGCAACACAAGGAAAAAAAAGATCTTCAAATAAAAAAGATAAATTCAAGTCTACAGTAGATTACCTACTCTCGGCCGTATTCCATTAATTGAGCATGAAATTAACGTAATTGCTGACAAACCAAACCAAACGTCAGAATTTGTACTGTTTGCACGGACTGATGGGTTATTTCATTTTCTTATGATCTTAATATTATCCTTTACTTTTTTATATAATGAGCCAATATGAACATTTGCAAAAAATGAGCCAAATATCATACACTAATCATAAATTATGTGTCATCAATACCGTTCATCTGTGCCAGATTTATTTTATGTTCTTTCATCAGAAAAGATGCATAATTTATTTTGATGATGTTCATAGACCGATTACTCTTTAATGAGTCCATTGTATGTTTACGAAAAGAAACAAGAAATATTTGTGATTGTAATCCAGACATTCAAATTTGCGAGATCTCCAATTGCGTCAAAGCTCAACAATCTAAATTAGTGTTGATCAGCACTGTAAACAGTCTATCGTGAAAAAAAAGTCCCACCACCGCAGTCACGGCTTTTCAGAATTGGCATTAGCGTTCATGTTTTTAAAATTCATAATGTGTATGAATGAATTCATATGTGGCTCAGACGAATCAGGTAATATCGATAACTCAAGTTAGACGGCAAAAACCAGTTCACATGGATTTTCTCCATATAATCGGTATTATATAATAAGTATTTTCACGGCTACAATCAAGACTAGATTATACAAATCTCGCTTTACCTGTTGTGATACAATTGATAATTAGTTCAATGACAGTATTTAGCTACATAAAGTCATCAGAATGATCACAATACTGACTTTGGGCTCAATTTATGTTATAGAATTTTCTTTGTCTATTTACTTGCCCGATATTGCTTGATGTATCAAGGGGTCTTCATTGCACCACCGTCAAGTTTTTACAAATAGCGAGAACAGAACCTTGCGTGGTATCGGATGAATATATATTATATTTTCTCGCATCATCACTGCATACATTGTTTTTGTCTTCATTCTTCATATCGAATAACGATGCATGTTTTCTCATTCAGAAGGATGCAAAACTTGAAAGCTTAAAAATTTACAGAATTATGGGACATTCTGTGTGATTCGTTTGGCAAAAGATTATGCACTTTTCAGGTTTTCTACCTATTATAACATTAGTATGCAATATGATTGCAAGCATTACCAGTTTTACTGTTGTAAGTATACTGACTTTTACAGCTACATATTATTTCAGAATATACTCTATATATGTTTGAACAACAGTGGTGACCTTTCTTGTGTTGCTTTATTTTATTGGCCCTGTTTTGCTAGATACGCTTTCCTTCCCAGAAAAGTCAACCTTTCAATTCATTTGCCTTTTAATATTCCAAATGCAAATTTTTGTTATATTATAAATTCCTTAATAACAAACCATCCGTAAAACTATTCATCTTATTCCCAAACAAAAGAAGATTTTTTGGACAAATAAAACTTTCAAATTTCAAAAAACGGATATACCTTTTATATTGAATACAACAAAAGATCATTGCTTAAGGAAAGGATATGAACCTTAGAGAAGTATATTAAAAACGATAACATTTTTCGCTTTTCCTATTGTCATTTCAAAGAAGGGTTCATAAATGATTAATTTATTGAAAGGTTAGAAGCAGAATTACTAGATATTCATAATTACTAATGCTTTGAGAAACCAGGCCAAAGTATACGCCTCATGAATTGAGAACTGGGGACTAAGCCTCAGAAGAATGGTTTCAGTTATTATTTGAGCTTGTAGGCTTACAGACACATGCTATAGCTCTCGTTCGAATCTCTTTTGATGTTTTTCACAAAAATGACATAGTTTAGTTTCCATTAGTTGTGAGAACAAATATTTAGCTGCCAACTTATTGTGAATTTTTAAAAGAAATTTTTATGTTCAAATAATAATTGCGATTGACGCCAGATTTATGAGGTATCTTTTTATATTTTTATAAATTCACATCAATTATTGTACAGTAAACTAACATTGTCATGTTTGATTTTCTCTCTGTAATCTTTGTATGTTTTAAATCAGGGGCGTATATACAGCCAGTTTGTCTGCAACAAAGGCAAACTAGTGTGTCTCTCGTATAAAAATACCAAAGTGTATTAAAAAATCATTGTTTTATTCATTTAAAAACATACTGCAAACAACATGATTTTTTACGGTTGTAGATAGAGCTCTAGTCATTTTGTGCACCCAGATCGCATGTGCAGTCTGAAAGTAGTTCTTCTCTCAAACGGATGACCACATGACAAACACACATGTGTTTCATGCTGGCGGTGACCGATACAAACTTCTTGCATAACAACCTCATTTTCCTCCATGTCCTCTGGTGGGTTAATTTGCGGTCGACGATCATCTACAGCTTGGTAGTTTGGAAGGACCGGCTCTGGTTCTTGATTGTTATGCACTTCCTTAACTTCTTTTGCTTCTACGATTTCCTCTGCTTTAACGACTTCCTCTGCCTCTAATTCAATTTCTATTGGCTCTGCTTGAGGCACTAAGGGTTTCTCCTGGTGCACAGATGGTCCTAGAGATGCTTGCAAAACCTTTGCCCATCTTCTAATTGCCATAAACTCTTTCACGTCCATGAATAAAGGATGTGGGACCTCTTCGTCATTCACGCCATTATTACGTCCGGTTCAGCATCCAATTTGACTAGGCTGTGGTTCTTCTGGAACCTCCCACACCACTATACCGTTTGCATTCACTGTCATTGGGAAGAGGACCAATTGGAACAAAAGATTTTCGTCAGGTCGTTGACGCCAAAACTCGGTCTGGCGATTGTCATTCGCGAACTGTAAATTCCATCCTAATCTTGTGACCGTTGGTATGGGCACTAATACGACGGATGCAATGTGGCATTCCTGACGGCATCCTGCAGTACAAATCATTCTGTTGGCCAACGGATCCCGATACTCCCTCTGCGTTAAGATGGCGTCCCTAAAGCATTTTTGGCAAAAAAAGTGGATTCATGTGGACGTCACGCATTTTCAACAGACCTTGTGAATGCGAAGTGTGTTCATCCATGCACACGCAGCATGTATAACGAATTTCGAGTTCCCTGTAAAAAAAATTATAAAAAGTCAGATTATTAGTTTGCATTCACCAAAGTCGGACTGGAGGAGTTTTGGGTGAGATAAATGCTTTTGTATGCTTGTGATTTTTCCTGCTTAATGAAGTAAAAGGTTTTGTCAGGACGGAGTGTCAAAATACCTGTGTAATAGCTATATCGAGGATAGCCTTGACTGTGCTTTATGCTGCAACATGGTAAGTATAGAAAACCGAGAGCCGCGTCTAGTAAGTAATCGCAATAACATCTAAATACTTACGTAACTTATCTGCTGTGGACAACACACAATATACTCTTTTTTCAAAAGCTGTGAAATAAAAAAAACATATTGTTTTTTGCCGGTCCTCGTCTGCTCTAAATCCCAAGTCACTCTCTCCCTTAAATCACGTATATTACATGTTAATTAACTAAAATGGATCTATTTATTAGTTTAGCAGTGGTTTAGGATTTTTAAACTTTCAAAAATGATGGGCAAATCGTTTTTAATTCGATTGACCTATCAAAGTTGTCCAACTATACAAGTTGTGTTGCATATTAGTCAAATGGTCATGCTCTATAAACTCGTGTAGTGATATTCACATTTTTACTACAAAATTGAATTTTTTTAACGGAACAAATTAGCGGTAAAGAATTGCGTGTATTTGAATTTACTCAACATGGTAGGTTATTCTAAAGGGCTAAAGGGGTTGGTCGGATTTCGTAAACACAATGCATACTGGGCACGATTTATTGAAAATGGCTATGATCTGTAATCAGGAGCCGACTGTCAAAATGTGGTAATTCACCAAAATTACGTGTAAAATGATGTATGAGACATTTCATGTAAAATACGTTATAACTTGTTGGAATAGATCCCTTCACGTAAATTACGTTTAAATGGATATCGTACACGATAATGGGTTGAAGTGGACAAGTATGAATGGATCAATTTAGATTTAATTGGATCAATGCAAATATGAGCGTATATTTTACGAGAAAATCTTTCTGGTCAAAAACATCTCTTCTAAAACCCGTTATATGTGACGGGCATTCCATCAAGTTTTTATATAAAAGTGAATCGTTTTATTAAAACCGCCCTTTTAAAAAATTTATTCTTCTCGAACAATAATAATGATGCAACTTTAATTAAAAAATATAACAATATAGATTTAACAGTTAATCGTTAAGGAATATGTGGTTTATGTTGTGTTAATTGAAGAACTGCATTGCATATTATTTTTTCCACAAACATAGTATAGTATAGCATAAGGATATGAAACCAGAATATAGTATCTAAAATGACGATGAATTGTAAGCAGAGACATAAACATTATTCTTGCTATTCTTGATTCTTATAATAAAATAATCGTGGCCATACTATCATAAGTTGGATTTTTAAAAGTTTTTCATGTACTTTGGTAAAGAAGGTGGGTAAATTCAAATAAATGTAGATTTACTGTAATACTAGAAACAGTTGTAACACTATTTGTATATTATTATATAAGTTTTAAGTTTAAGATGTATAAAAATTATGTTACATTTGCCTGCGACATATCTGTACATAATGATATGAAAAATAAATATTTTGCTAACACATATTGACTGAATGACGGACGACCGTCTTATGTCCGGAATGTCCACTTTACTAATTTTTGACTTATTGACTTATGTGTGTTGAATCTTGGGGCTTGCAATTTAACACTGGGGACAAAAATATAATGGTGAAAACTTTACTGGTATGGCTCTTTGTTTGCCTTCTTTTGTTTAGGTACTTGAAATATGTTGAATTTACAAGTTGCCCTATAAAACCACGGTAAAATTCAATTTTGCAGAGGCTGAAAGTCTTTCTGTTGGTAAAACCAAAATCATGCGACCAACATGAAGACAGGTTATTTTCGTTTATGAACAAATAAATGATGTGTGTCTTTTCCTTTCAATAGTCATGCTTTTTTTTTATTCTATGATTTGGTAAACTGCAGAAACAATTACCCAAAATGCCGTACTACCCTTGTCATTTTCATAAGAATAAGCATTACTGCTTTTGCTGTTAGCTAAGAGTATTGTGCTGACAAAGCAACTATAAGAAGTCGAGAAAATGAACAAAAATGGGATCTTTTTTTTTCTTAAGACACACATCGATGTCGCTGTATGTATGAATCTTAACATTATTTGATTAGCATCAGTTCGTGGTAGCGTGCAAACTCTCACTAAAAAAACATGTATTGCGTTTTTATTTACTATATTGAAAAATTCACGCAGAGTAACAAAATATACAAATAATGATTATCCGGATACTGGATAAAAATGAGATCATGCAAGAGTTGCACTGCATTTTTACTTATGACGATGTTGACGATGATGAACTGATCTTCCATCTTTCATACAGTATGTTTGCATTTTAAAAATATCTCCTCTGTTCACAATAAATTATTATTCAATCACGTATTCAAAGCTGCTACAATTGACTATACTAAGATAAAATTAAAAACTACATTTACCGCGTCTTAATTCAAAAAATATTTCACAAAAAAACTAGTTTGTAAGACACAAATTAATGTAGTTTGGATTCTAGAAGAAATTCTGTTTTCAGTTTCAGCAGAAGCCTAAACTACAACTTTATTAATTATAAATAATGGCTACTTAATGTAATCATTATCCTCGACATGATTCATATCGTCATTTTCTCAAAAAGTAAAGCCACGTCTGATGCGTGATGCTGATGACCGTCATAATCATCACGATCACGACCTTTCTTTTCCACTTGCACACGCTGCGGCTACATGACGTAATTAGCTCAAGAAGAAGAACTTGGTTTTTTCCTCTTCTTATTCCTATCACATCATTATTAGATCATTAAGGATATTGATAGTATGTCAACAAGTTGAAAATGCACTTGCGCACTTTTACCAACCTTGCATTGAATGTCATTTTAGTTTTACCTTTTGTGCTCTAGCACTCTTTTGTTTTTGTTTCCTTTTTCATCATCTTGAATTAACGATGACGCTTTTGTAACTAGTCTAAACTAGTCTATTGCGGTTTCCGCCACGCGATCACAATTGATATTGCACTTTGTGCATCAAATTAGTTTGTAGTTTTACCCACTTTAAGATATGAGTTCTTGATTAATATTACTTTATGAACTAATTATAATCCCATTAAATTATTCTTTTTCCTGGCAACTCTTTTACTTATATGACAATAAACTCTTACTCGACGATCAGTATCGACTCCGAGTTCAAACTGACTCATTCTCACTCACTTACCACTTTCATTTCCATGTTCATTTTATGTTCACTCCTAGAGCATCATTGAATAACGTCTTTTGTTCCCATTTGTATGCTAATGCACGCTCATTGTTTCTCTCTTCATCATCTCTGGAGAACCTCCAGACAGATTCCTCACACAAATATTGTATAAAGTTAAAAACAGCGAAAAGAATTGCTGGTTCTTTGTTGCTGTCGTCATTGCATTTTATTTTCTCCGTATTAAAGTGATATAATGGCAGTTTGTTTTTAAAATTAAAGCAATTTTCTTTCTTGTTTCTCTCTCTTCGCTCGTTATAGAGCAGCTCCGGGAATTCGTCATTTGTCATCTTTTTGGTGCAGCTGTGTTCACTAGCGGCTTATGCTATGATGAAGGCTTATTATTAAAAGCCCCATTTTCTTTCATCTCATCTCACTCGTTTTTGTATCTTGTGTTGTTCCAACCATGTCCATAACACATACAAAGAGAGATGAGGAGGTTTAGAATTTTGCTGGAAAGAAAACACATACACAGATCATGCAATCCATTATGAAGCTTTTAATCATCATCTTTTACGTAAGTAAAAGCAAAGTAAAAGTTTGTAATATCACACGCTGATGATCAACTCTCTCAATCTCCCTCATCTTCATTTTCTTCTGGATCTTATATTTTTGCTAATAAATGCGGTTCATAAAAAAACTATAATGCTTTTGTATCAGCAAGAGAGAAGATACCAAAGAAAGAAAGCATTTTAGGTTAGAAGCATTTACGAAAACATCTATATTGATAACAACATAACAAGAAACGTGGTTCATTTTCGTTTCTGTTTTCTTCCTCATCTTTCCCACTTTCTAACGGTGACTTAGTGACTCTCATCTCCCTGCAAATGTCCATTCTGTGCCATCTCTTTGTAATCTTCTCTTCCTCCGAAGTAAAGGGAATTTTGAGCTGGAAGTATGTATTATATCATCATGATACGAAGAAGATCATTAATATTTTAAGGAGTAAAGTAGATCTGTGACAGAATAGAAGGGAGAAAATAAAACCGAAGGCCTCGTCCTTGCTCTTACTTTAAATTATTATTTTCATTTTGTGCTTCTCCCACAAAGGAGTCACTTAAGTCATTTGTTTTATTGGTTTTTCTCATTTTGAGACTCGTCGGATTTTTAAGCATACATATAAGCACAGGTAAAGGTAGAACCGTTAAAATGCCAGACTGTTCGTTAAGTATAGAAAAGAGTAACAACATGTAGAAGAAGAAAGATATGAGGTGATTGGTGATGATGAAAATGAGAATCCTTTTGCTAATAATAAAACAGTTTTTTGTTGTTGTTTGGTGTCTGTGTGGTAGAAAGAGAAGCAGTTTTCTTGTCTGTGTGGTCATAGTCATCATTAGTGGCATATGTACTTTTACAGCAGTTGTGTTACATAAATAACATGGCATAA
>JAQFYG010003365.1:0-12678 GCA_034694325.1 Entomobrya corticalis | reverse complement strand
TATTATTGCGTAAATTATCACTACCTAATGACTAATCAGCGCCTTATCCAAATATTCTGCAACGCCCTTGTCACGTTGCAGCTGCAGCGCTTAGAAATATAGACATTTGTTTTATGCGCTACCACTAAAATCCTGAACAATAAATTTGGCTAAAAAATTGAATTCTTTGTCACGTTTACACAATCGATGCATATGGAATTGTTTATGAGCTAAATAGATATTTAATAAGAGTTACATACATACAATATACAACGAGATCAACACATTTTCAATAGTTAAAATAATTGATACTGGTATATAAATGAAAAATAACCTCTTAATCAATAATTTTTATTCAATTACGTTTAGTTATGTTCCTCGTGTCTCTGACAGATAGCCTTATGCTAATAATGATAAATATATTTGCTTATTTTATTGATCCAGCGGGTCCATCTGTTCCATAGTTTTGTTATCAACTATCAACTTGTTAATTTTAAAAATTGTCATATCGTATCGGTCAACAAGTGGTTTGTAGGAACAGGTGGAACAATCATGGCTACGCATTTATCAATCGTGCCTGGTATGCACCCAAAGATCGTTATCATTCCATATGGCTTCGGTTTAAATTTACTTTTGTAATGAATATGACTCAAAATTAAGACAAAAGAGTCGTTATTGTCAATTTATTTTCAGTTCGAACGTACTTTCAACTCTGCATGAGATCATTTATTTTCGCAAAAAGTACAAAGAATGAACTCCTGTGATATTAACGTAACTTTGAAGAGGTGCTTTTTAATTACCAGTTTACACCAATTCAGCACTTTTTCATATTCCAGCTCCGCCAACGTGTAATCTTTAAAATTGATCACATAAACATTTAATCAATATATTTCAGCGTCTACATTCACTTCAAACTGCTCCAATGTTCTGGATGGTTTTATCTCCAATCTAGCTCTCGATTTCCATGAATTTCCACTTCCGATAAATTAGACAAAGACAAATTGCTTCCCTAAAATTTTACTGTGAATAGGCCTTATATACTTCAGTCTAAAAGTCCAAAACTAATCCATTAAAATGCTTATCTCCCACTACCATATAATATATAGTCTAATACATGCCACCATACTTTGATTGCCACCTGCAAATTTTATTGCGATGAAAATAGAAAATAAAAAAGTCGATAGTTTATTTATTATTGGAATTTTGTTTGATAACATAAAACATTTTATTTTGTGTTCGTGTAAAATCTCTTTTGTTTTCAAAATTTCATTAATCAACATAAACTTTTTATTAAATTATTTAACCTGCTTACTTAAATTAGACGTTCAGCTAATATTACGGGATAGGACTTTTTCTCTATTTTAATTAGTTATTTTATAGTTAAATACAACAATGTCTTTCTTCTGTACTCACTATCTTCCATCTATTATTTCCCTTGTAATTTATCAATCAGCTTACCTACATTCCTTCTTTTCTCTGATACTTTCAATACCTAAGACTGAAAAAAACAGGAATCTTAACGTAAACATTACAGTACAACATTAATTACTAGTGTATGTATATAGTACACAAAAATTCCTATAGTTTTGTCATCGTGACGATAAACGAAGAAAAACATTATTTAGATGAGAGCAGTCTCAGGATGTGCATATTCAAATGCACAAAATACGCAGCAAAATTAAGTTTACTTGACTAATTTGTAATTTAAAAGGGAATTCAGGGCTCAATCTTGAAATATTCCTTTGCTTCATGAACACAATTCACATAGAATTGATGTTTTTATACAGAGTTTTTTTTGGCAAAATAGCTGGTTTTCATAGCAAAAAGCAGAAAAATTACTTACAGCCTTTTAATGTAAAAGTACATAAACATAATAATGAATGTTATAATAATAATGGTAAAAAGTAAAACAAGATTTGTACAGACTGATTGTGCGGCGAGAGGAACAGTAAAAAACAGTATGGACTACGTAAATCTTAAAGAGTAATGGTTCGACCGTTTAAAGCTTTCCATTTTAAAGTTGTAAGCATGCATCATCATCATATTTGGTCGTCATTGGCATATTTTGGAACATTTCACCCGGGCAGGTTGCATAATAAAATTGTAACTAGGTTTATAATATTTAATTAGGAATTTGCAAGTATGTAACAACAATGTGAAAAGAACTGCTCTTAATTTACAAAGTCATAACTGTCAAAAATCTCAATTTTCCAGAGAATTTAAAACAGTTGTTACAAAGATACGAGTTTAGTGCAATATTTTTAATAATAATGGTACTTAATATTTGAATACAAACTTAATCCACAATATAATATTTTATCGTCTAAATAACTTAATAATTACAATTTACTTTTCAGTTAAAATAATAATAGCAAGCAACAAAACTCAAGAAGTGTATTGTCAAGTCAAGTTTTCTGCTCATCAATGTGAAATTCGTCTTGTTAAAGTAATGATATGATTTGTTTCTTTTTTTCTTGGCCAAACTGAAAATAGCCAATTTATATTGGTGCTAATTCAATATTGCTTATCTACTTGATATCTAGATAAGGAAGCTAAATAAAATTGAGCCATGTACCTGATATTAAAATTAATAACAAATGCTTTAAAGAATTAAAATAGTACTAAGAAGATTTTGCGCGTTGCATCGAATTCTCTGTACAAATCGATGCAAATTGAAGTTCGTATCATATTGTATCCAGTATAGTAGGCACATATTTAATGCAATCATTTTCTTCGTTGAAATTGAAATACTTCTAGAGACACTCCAACTATGTAGTGATAAGCGTCTTCTTGTAAGATTACCTATATATTTAATATAATATCTGCATATTGGTAACATTTAATAATTACATGAAAAATTAAGTGAGCAATAAATTTAACGAATAAATTTTGAAGGGAAATCGTTGAGCAGCCCGATTTTAGAGACATTAAAATTGTTTAACAAATAATGGAGAAATATACAGCTTCATAGCTTACAGTGATATAACAAATGGAGTTTCGAAAGCTAAACTTAAATTTTATGATTGGCAATATTGACACTTTTATATATTTTACACATTATGAACAACTTGATAGAACGTCTTAAATAATTACTTTAAATATATTATGTAACTCAACATTTGAAAAAAACGTCAACAACAATTGAACAAAATTATAGACTTAATTAATTATGAGTTATTATCACCAGGAAGGAGGGTCTTGTCTTCTGTCATATTACAACACTACGTAATATTGTAGTATCAAGATTGTAATACGGGTGTGCTAAAATTCAAGTACAATACACAGAGAAAGTTTAAGTAATAACTTGAAAACATTACATAATCATGTTTAAATCATTTTAAATATAGCTTCATTAAAAAAAAGTGTTACGTGATGTGCGAAAAATCCTCTTCTTGAATATATCTATTCTTCGGCCTATAGAAAAACTGACCCGTCTCAAGAGAAAACGCGATATCCTCACGATCTCTGCAAAAATCATAGCAAAATCACTTTTGAATTTAGATAGAATTTCCAAGACAAAAATTCTAATTGCTTTAATTTAATTTATAGAATTTATTTGGATTTTTGCTTGACAACATTTAAAGTAATGATATGATGGAAAACTTTTGTTAATGATTGTTTGTTTAATAGTTTAATTTTTGTTGACCTACGTAATAATTGTTAGCCGCATTGTTTAAAGTTTAAAATCAAGTAAATACTTACGTTAATTGAGCAATTTTCGAATGCAGTTTCGACTTCTTGTCGAAGCGGTCTTTTCCAAACAGAAGGTGGTTCCTCTGTAAAAATTTACAAAAATAAAATATTCTCACTTTGCCCCAATAAAATATATTAAGGTGGAATGTCTGTGTAAATGATTTCGGTACCCTGTGAAGTACGTCGAATTCATTTCCTAACGGTGGTACCAGCACCGCAGACGTTCTCCTTTTCACTTTCGGATCCTTTTCAGGAAGTATCCTCAAACCAGCCTATAAATTTTAAAAGACAGTTATCGCATTATTTATCAAATAACCTCAACTTTTCTGGATTTTCTGACTTCACTATCTTAGCGTACCTGTAATTTAAAGACTTCATGTCCATCCTTTGCTTCGCCATCGCTATCAAGGGCGGCCATCTTTTTTCTGTGATATTTTCTGTACTGTTCTTGAATCAACACGCTGGCGTAAAACTTACCCACCGTTACTTCATCCAGCACTGTAGAAAATAGCCATGGTAAAGTACAGATAAAGTAGTTAGCCATGGAAAACGGTTATAAATTTTTAAATGAAGATTGCAAAGAATGTAAAGTTAATTTACCCTCTGGCGGAGGAACCACTTGATCCAATAATTTCGTATTCGTATCCTTCCACAACATAATAATAGTTTTCCTCAACTCCGCATCCGCTTCCATGATATTTCCCTCCGTCCTAATCTGCAATCCAGTCCTAACCAACGCGAATATCGTTGCATTGAAATTAACCGTTCCATCTGGATTCATTGGCATGTTCATAGCTACCAAACGTTTACAAGCTCTCCTTCTCGGACACAACCGCCCAAATCCCAAAGGTGGATTAATTTTTCTCAGTAAATTAACCACATCATCATGCCTAATCTTTCCAGTAGCATCCGGATCATATTCACTCCAGTGCTGAATAAACTCGCCCAAATGATGTGCCCCCAAAATGGACCAATCCCTCGTCAAATAATCAAAGTTGTCCATGATGACAGCAACAAAGAGATTAAGCACGAGGAAGGAGCAGCTCACAAAGAACGAGATGAAATAGGGGAATGCAAAGTTTGAGCCGCAAGTGTCATCCGCACCCTCCTCAAGAGGTGGATGGAAGCACTTGACGTGATCACCTCCAGAACTAGCCATCATCACCTCTTGCCACGCCTCTCCGGTGGCACAACGAAATAGTAAAAGTACTGCATTTCCAAATGTTTGGAAATTATTATTTCTATGAATCTCTGTTCCTTCCTCTAACGCAATCTTGCCAAAAATTTGCATCCCGACAATCGCGTAAATGAAGAACAATAGAACAATCAAAAGGATGACATACGGCAATGCCTGAAGTGACTTGATAAATGTCCACAAAATTGTTCGGATACCCTCACTCTTGTTCAGCAACTTGATCAAACGACCAACACGGAACAACCGGAAGAAGCTGATGTTCACCTCAGCAAAAATAATATCAATGTAGGAACCCACCACAATCAAAAAGTCAAACACGTTCCAGGTGTCACTACAGTACATTTTCACACCGAAAGCTAATAACTTGAGAACAAACTCTATTGTGAAGGCGACCGTAAAGAAGAGATTGCCATATTCCAAGAATTCCGTGTACCATTGCGGCTGGTTGTAAAATTTCATCCCAAGTGAAATTGTGTTGAGAATGATAAGTGTAAAACTGATGTAGTCAAAGGGTTGAGATGACACTATTGACCAAAATGTATATTGGAATCTGTTTGTTGGAATATATTTTTTGATTGGTTTTGCGTTTAAAGCAAACTCGAGACAATTACGTTGATTTTTCTCCAGATCGCAGTGCTTGTATTCTTGTTCACCTTCATTTTGAAATGTCAAGATGACAAAACCTACGAAAATGTTGATCATGAAGAAAGAGATGACGATTAAGTAGGAAATGTAGAAGACGGCTACTAGCATTCGGTTATCATAGATGGGACCTTGATCTTCTCCTGCGGAGTCTATAGACTTGTACAGCATTTGAGGCCAACCTTCAAATGTGGATACTGCAAAAAGTGTTAGCATTCCATTTGGTACGGAGTCGAAATTAAATGGGTTATTGACCCATTCCCTTTCTTCGACCATTGGCTTGTATGTTTTTCCATCATCATAAGCAATAAAATCGCCTTGGCATTCATCAGCACTTTTCTTGGATGGATCAGTACACTCGAATAAGGCTCCCTTAAAAAGTTGCACTCCAATAACGGCATACATGAACTGTAGAAGATTTGTCACAATCACAATATTTCCAATAGTTTTGATAGCGACAATCATACACTGAATGACACGCTTAAGACCTTTGGCACGATTAATTGCACGAAGCGGACGGAGTACCCTGCAGACACGAAGAATTTTGATGGTTGACACTGCTCCAGATGTAGAGAAGAATGAGATGAGGGACACACACACGACAACCAGATCAAGAAGATTTGCTGCGGAGCGACAGAAGGCGCCTTGGTGAAACACAAAACCGTAAACAATTAGTTTACAGCCAAGTTCTATTGTGAAAACTGTTGTGAAAAAGTAGTCAAATTTGTTTAAAAGTTTGTTTCTAGGAGAGTCGTCGTATAATGGATCTTCAGCGCCTAGCAGAGCCGATGATATTAGAATACAAACTAGAATGATATTTCCGAACCAACTGTTCGAAATGACTCTGTGGAAGAATACGCGGATCATATTGTTTTGTGAGAGGAGGAAAAAACTGCTTCCTTCTGGAATGGGGTCGCACGGAGGTGCTTCAGCGTTTGGATCTGGTGGTGGTTCTTTTTCTTTCGGACCTGCTTCTACATCACCATTTTCTTCTCCTGTTGGTTGTTCATCTGGATAGTAACCGTCTTCTGAGCCGGTGTTGGATCCTGCTGTGGCGTCTGCAACAGACTCCTCTGTTGTCATCCCTTCATCTTCGGTAACCTCCCCTTCCTCCTCGATTCCCTCCTCTTTTTCTTTATCTTCTTCTCCTTCTTCACCACCTTCCTCAACAGCAGCTTCTCCTTCTGCTGGGGCTTCACCCTCTTCTTCCTTGTCCACCTCATCAGCATCGCCCAAGTTGTCGACGGCGATAGCCAAAAACACATTGAGCAGGATGTAGTTACCAAAGACGAATAGAATGATAAAGTAAACCGTGGCCAATATACCGGTGGAAGCCACGCCTCCATAAGCTTTAATACCCAAGTACATAACTTCATTCCAGTCCTCACCGGTCAGGATCTGGAATACTGTAAGTAAACTTTGGGAAAAGGAGTCAAAATTTGTTCGAGGTTTGAAATCTGTTGGGTCGTTGTTAAACTTGCCACCAAACACTTGCATTCCCAAAAGGGCAAAGATCATCATGAACAAGAAGAGAAGGAATAAGAGGGACGCAATGGACTGGATGGAGTTGAGCAGAGAAGCTACTAAATTGGATAAGGCTTTCCAGTACTTGGTCACTTTAAATACTCGAAGAAGACGAACGCACCGGAGCACAGACACTCCTATCGGAGGTATCACGTGAGTTTTGACCAGGAGTATCTCCAGGATACTGCTAATCGTGGCGAAGCAGTCGAAGCGATTGAATAACGATACAAAATATCTCTGAAAATTCCAAAAAAACACAACAGTATAGTTTGGACTCGATATTTTTTAAACGTTAATTTTAGTTTTCGTTCATGACTTACAGAAAAGCCTAAACTGTACATTTTTAGAGCCATTTCAACGGTAAAGAGGACAATAAAAAAGATATTGGTCGCTTCCTGGAAATCATCAAGCCATCTTGGTTGACGATAATGCTCTGTGGCCAGCACGACCGTGTTGAGGAATACAAGAACGATGATACTCCAGTAAAACGCTTGAGACTTAATCATTTGTCGACATACTCGACGTACCCTACGATTTATTCTGCAGAAAAATTAAACAAACAATTAATCTTCAACAATTGAACCATAAAATAATATCCAAAGTTCATAGGGTTCATATCATTGCATTTTTTTGCACACTTCATTTCATAATCAACATAATAAAAAATTATATTGCAAATACTGCATCTTGCTTAAATTAGAGACAGGTCGAATTTCTCATCTTGCCACTTCCATTCATCATATCAAATGTTTGTCTGTATGAAATTCGAATATTATGTACATCACATTTTATGAAGCGTAACATCGTGACAAGACAAGACATAACTTTTTCCCGTTCTATGTCGTTCACATAAAAAAAAATTTCAAAATGAGTCACCTATATAGCTCGTGTACAGAAAGGGTTAAATATTTAAATGTATTTATTTGTAATACTTATATACTTTTTATCACGTGATGTACTTAATGTTCATAATATGCATATTGTACATTCATATCCTAAAATCACACCAGTGCATTCAACTAAAAACGGCATGAAGCTTCAATTTCATTTTCTATCCCATTCATTTTATTTTTCTCGGCATTGTCTTATTTTTTACTTTAGATTCAGTCAATACGGTCTGTAGTCGTCACAAGACGAAACAACAGTATATCTCTTTATCTTCTTCATTTTCATTTCTTTTTTGTTTCAAGCTGATAGCTTTTTTGTAAGGCCATCATATAGACGTTTTTCTTTCGTCTGTATGTTGTTCTGTTCTGAGGGAATGAGTGCTTTCTTGGCAAGAGCAACCTGTTCTATAAATGATCATGATGACATGATGGGAAAAGAAAGACGGTAAGGAAAAAAGGAGTTTAAAGACTAAAGAGCGACGCCACCAACACCAAACCATTATAAAAAACGACAAGAAAAAAATCTCGTAATATCCTTTTATCTTTGCAGCTTTTGTGTTTCCTTCCTTCTTGTCTGTACAGCTCTATTCTTTTTTCTTTTTAGAAATATTCGTGGCAGAATGAATGGCATAATGGGACATCATAGTATCTCTTCAAATTCGTAGGACATGACACGACGACTCAATTTTTCCTTGTCTCATTGTCTGGCAATATCATGAACGGAGAGATGGGCAGAGAAATGGAATGACCTGATTTTGTCGACCTTATTTTTACCTGTTAAATGACTCAAAGCTAGTTTTCCAGAAGGACGGCGGTTTATTTTCATCTTCATTTTCTGTTTGTTCCCCTTCTCCCGTGGGAACAGTTCCATTGACCATGGATTCGGAGTACTCTGCTGTTGTAATCCAGTCCAGGTATCCCCTAAGACTTTCTTCAATTTGCTGTTGTTCCCTCAGTTTCTGAAAGTCTCCTCTCGACTCTGCTTTCCCTTTCTGTTTGGAAAACTCTCCGGAAAGTACACCGAGAATCAAGTTCATCACAAAAAAGGCACCAAACACAACCATGGATGTAAAATACACCCACTCCCAGCCAGCACCCATCCCGTCCTGTAGATTGTACATGACGTCGGTCCACCCCTCAAGGGAGATACACTGGAAGACGGTTAACATGGCGAGACCAATGTTATCAAAATTAGTGATTCCATCATTAGGACCTTCCCAATAGAGTCTGCAAACCCAATAGGGATCATCCTCGTCGTCGCACATGAAGCCCCCACCACAATTCGAGGGGTCATTCATCATTTCGCCGGTAATGTTGTGAAAGCACGTTTGGTGAAGCTGGCCCTCAAACATTTCCAGCCCGATGATGGCATAAATGGCGATGACGAAGAGGACCAAAAGGGCGATATGGAATAGTGGGATCATTGCCATCAGAATGGAGTTCATGACGACTTGAAGAGAAGGTACACCTGAGACGAGACGCAGTGGTCGGAGCACACGAAAAGCTCGGAGAGCCTTGACGTCGAATCCCTCCATCACGGAACTGAGAATGGAGCTGAGCAAGCCGACAATCACAATAGTAAAATCGAGAAAGTTCCAGGCGTGCCTCAGATAGGCCCCGTCGTGTGCCACGAAACCCATTGCAATAATTTTCATGACACATTCTGCAGTGAAGATCACAGTGAACACGATCTCGATTTCTTCGAGAGCCGCGTTTATACCATCGGAATCATTATTTGGATATGGGGTGGCCAGGGCCAGACATACACAGGTAGCCAGAATGGTTACGAGAATGAGGTACTCGAATCCCCTTTAAAATTATAAAAATTATTGCCATTAAAAACCGAATTTATGCCAATTAAGCTAATATATAATTATGGCATTTAAAATTTTTTTTTTCATTATTACTTCCATTCCACAATAGCATAACATATTTTCCTCAACGGATTATCTAAGCCCAAACAAAGTAGAGATCTTTCTGGTCTGTCGGGTTGAGCCTGGCCTTTGGGAGGTGGCTTTGGCTCTTTCTTCTTAACCTCCTCCGCTGCGGGTTTGTCCCCCTCTGCTTTAAACATAAAAATAACAAAATCGTTATCTAAATCCATTTCATATAATAAGTCATATTGTAAACGTAACCATCTGTAATGTAAATGCTCTCTTGACTTTAACTGGCAGAAATAGCATAAAAGGGATGGCATAATAGTTAAATGCCTGACATATTTCTTGTCACCATAAGTGAATGGTGACGATTGGAAGAGTTCTAATTGGAATTTTCTGTTTTATCTTCAGTGCATTTCTAGTGGACAGGGATAAGAGATGTCAACACAGCCGCTTTTTCCTTTTTTTGCACACTAGAGCAGTAGTAGTAATATTATTACATATTATGAAATTTTTACCAAGATGTGTCTACATGCCGCTATGAACTGAAGCCAAAACATATCATTAAACAAGACAAACGTTTACTTAAAATGTCATTCATATTGTTTCCAATTTGCCTAATTAAATTAAATGAGAAGACAAGGGAAAACATGTAAAAACAAAACTAAAAAAATGAAAGAACACACAAGACATTATAATTTCGTTTGAACGCTTATTTTCTTTTTCATTTATTTCAACAAATACAAAATATAAAGCCGCAACAGAAAAACTAATTAATGACGGAAAGGCAAAAACAAAACACAGTTATGGGTAAAAACGTACACCATTTTAAAGAACAGACAATGACAAGGCAAAAAGGCTCATTTTTGTGTAAATGTCAATTTCCTTTCATTCCCGTCATGAAAATGAAGCAGTCGACAATAACTATCATTTTTCAGGGAAAGCCCAAAATTAAAGCTCGAATGACTTGTATGATTCAGAGTCAGATTTTTAAAGAAAGTACTTACAAGCTGTATGAGTACAAGGCTTATAGGTTGTGGTTCTAATTTGCAAATAAAATTTGTTCCCGTAAACAATTTATGGGTTTAACTTTCACGAGAACATATCCGTCAAAGAATATTTGAGAGTGCGTCTGCTTCTAAATAGTAAATTATGAAAATTATAGGTCATTTTACCAAAGATATACTGCAAATATGCGTGAGTGTCATAAGTAAACTTTCCCATCCTTATTTCTTTGTTGTAGTGCATATAACAGAAAGTAGGCATTAACCGGGAAAATTGCATGCATAAAATACGGCAAGGCTGAAATAAGATCTTCTCGTCTGGTGATTCAGATATTGAGAAACGCTTGGTTGACTTTTGACTCACAAGACATTTTAAAGTTCCATTTCCTCCTCTGATTTTGTGTGCAACGTAACTAAACGGACCTTTTTTGCCCTCTCGTATTTCCCATATCATTTATTCCATGCACAAACCTTTTACTTGGAAAGGGGTTGGATAATTCCAAGTGACAGAGGATGGCTCGAAGCGTGTAATACCACATTTCATACTGCTTTTCTTTGATTTAAATTTGTGTAAAAACTTGCATTTGGAATGTATTTTACTTCTAACAATAATTTATATTTTTGACATTTTTTCCAAAGAAGAAAATTTACATAATAATTATTTTTAATCGTTGGTTTTATGGTTTTGTATTCCATGCTTTTCTCAACATAATCAATTTATTCTGCAAATTCATTCCCTATTTCACTTTGCCTCGTGCTACTTACACTTGCATGGTTGGTATGGTGGGCACATGCATAGAATTTCATCACAGAAATGTCATAAAAATGACACAGTTGGTCCTTCCATTTGCCATGCTTTTTAAATATTATGATTTTTTCATCAGCCCGTTTAAATAGTTAAATAAAAGTAGCTTCTCATTTGTTTTATTTCTTACTGTAGAAAAGTAGCTAGTGAATATGTACTGGTTTCAGTTTTAACTTATTGCACATTTTTTTTCGATATTTAGGAGAATTATTGTATTCTGCATGCAAAAATGCATGGTGACCTATGTTTATTCGATATAATATGCCTAGCTGATAATACACGCATATATTTGTACTTTGAATAGTGTGAATACTGATATATAGCCTATATGTTGAAAGCTATTTTTTAGTCTTCTAAACAGGAACATTCAGGCTACTTATGCATTTGTTTGCGAGTGAGAAAAGATAATAGGAAGAAAGACGAGGAACAAGAAGAAGAGATGTTGAGCTAAAAATAGAATCTGTTATTCCTCCAACAACTACCGTTGTTTTCTTCTCACTTGTTTCTTTCGTATTTAAGATTTAAAGCAAATATAATGATATTGAACATAATATAACTAATATCATAGTGCTGCACTATTTTTATGAAGCTTTTGTAGCTCGAATACATAGTGCACTCGTAGACTGTGAACATTATCTGGATTATTTTGATGTCATTTTTCTGCTTTATAATAAGTTAGATACGGACGTTCGAAATTTACAGATAAAGCATAAAATCAGTATCATTCATTCAACTGAACAACAGTAATAAATGAATATAGTTGAAAATTAGGGATATAATTTCTCAACGAATCTTCTGTTTCTCCAATGGTTTAAAATGCAATTATAGTATTTTGTCATTTACGGTTTACCGGCGTACAGTAAAAAATGGGATTTTTGCTTTCTTTTTAACCTTTGACTGTGTTGCAGACATCTATTAATGAAATGTTTTCGTTATTTTCCATTGAAATGCTTTCTACTTCAATTCAAGCTATTTATGAGAATTCGGATACACTTTCTCCATTTGTCATGCTTCACTCGGTTGATCAAGAAAAGAGAAAACATATATGTCTACGTCTACAGTCTACACAAAC
>JAQFYG010003364.1:0-12681 GCA_034694325.1 Entomobrya corticalis | reverse complement strand
AATTTTGAGTGACTTCAAATTTGACTCTTCGTTCATTTTTTGTTTGCGTCCTTCATAGCATTTCGCACACGGCACACTGTTATCAATAACGCAAGTCATGTCACACTTTTAGTTTTACTCATCTTCAGCAATAATTGTCACTGGTACTACTACGTACTCCTGTTGAATTTAATTTCAACATTTTTCGTCCTTTCTCATTCTGCAGATTTGCCATATAAAATTTATTGCTACACACGCTACACACAACATACACGTGGTTTACCTAGGTCTGTGTGCTTTTGTGAGCAAAAAGCGTATTCAATTTTCACTTTTTTATTGCAAGCACATTAAATTATCAAATAACTTTTTTCACTTTTCAGCAGAATACAGAATGAGTACCAACCAAGGACTGAAAATGAAAGCATGAGGTACTAGTATACATGAAGTAACGGGATTAATATAAAGTAAATTTGGATAAGCATAGATGTACTTACTTATTTGTGCTTATAAATATGAGAGAGTACACATAAAATGTACTTAACCTACATTTTTACTTATTTATATAATATTCATTCTATTTCGTTTACAGGGAAGGAAAAGCAATTTAATTTTATTGAATTTCCATCCAAAGGGAAATTTATGAAAAAAATGTGTGAGGAGAAGCATATGAGCATAGAGCGCACTCATTTTTTATTACAAAATGTTCTGCTCTTCTCATTTTAATGGTTACGTCTTCAAAGTAAAAATTTAATGAGTATGAGTGCCCATCCATATTACTTGCCTTATAAACATTACATAATTTACACTGAACCTTAATTCGCCTTATATATATGCATGGTAGAATGCTTGAATTAAATTAACAAGAGTTTTACCGATACATAAACTACTCCCAAACACTTAGCCTTTTACAAGCGAATGCAATGCAGGCTTAGAAAATTGGTTTGACAGACAACTTTACTTTCACTTTGATGTTCTTTTTCCGGAAACATGTTGAAAGTTATTTATGTGACAGGTAGCAATAATGTATTAAAGTATTACATGTCATGTCACTCATTTATGACATGACGTAAAACGATAATAAAAATAACCGACCTTTCTCTTTCCTTGACTGCAGAGAACCTGCTTGCCATTTTACAAATTTACTATCTATCATAAAATATTACTTGGCGGAAGAGACGCATCAAGCGTATAGAATATTTGATGCACCTTCAACACGCCAACGCAATATTCATATTCCATAAACTATTCAAAACACATTTTATCCACTTTTCAAAAATAAGTTATAAAATTGGCCAAAACTGGTTGTTTATTGTTAACAATTCATTCAGTTTATTGACAATCGTCAACCGTGTCGTTTTCTTGTAACGTTTTATGAATTCCAAAATAATTTTTTTGACTACGCAGAAAAAAGGGAAACATAATTGTCGGGTTTACTTCCATTGTTTTGTTGTGACGTACATTTGTGCCAAAAAATAAAACATTTTCCATGTCTATCTGAGAGAATTTGCTAAAAATGAAAAAAATATGACAGAATTTTCCAGACCAATGTTTCTGTTAATCAATGCATTTACTTCTGTAATTTACAAAAAACTAGTGTAAACAAAGCACATGCAAACACGGTAAAAATTGCCTCCGGATAAGTAAGTAAATTGTGGATAGATGTGAGGTATGGAATGTTGGAGTTGGAGTAGCTAGGAGTAATTTAAAATCTATGCTATATATTGTTGTACACAAATCATAAACTTTTATAATTAGTCGGAAGAAAACAACCTAAGTTTTCCGGCACCTAATAAAACTTTTACAAATTATTAATATTCTCTGTTTTAATGTCTCTTTTGAGCTAATAAAGTCATAGGTGTCAACTTTATAGCTGCTCACTTGAGTCCAGTAGTCGTAACTTAACCTTTTTGTATCTCAAATGTTTTACGCATTTCTTCGTACCGCCGTATTCCTCCATACCTAAAACAGCCAATTGTCTAATCTAAGCCACGGCCGAGAACTTTCAAAATAACAAAATGGATTCATCCATCTCTTTTCCTTTCTATTTTTCTTGTAGTATATCCGGAACTTATAGTGTTAACATTGTTTGAGCATTTTCCGTGTCTTAAGGATACAATTCCACTTTTACTTTAAATAAATCACATTGTCGTATCTTGTTCTTCAGAAATTCGTAACGCAGCCCACTTTACACAGCTCCATATGGCGTGTCAACATCCATTTCCAGGAAATATGTCTGTATTTATTCACTTTTCCGTCCATTCGTGTGGGTAGTTTTTTCATTACTTTTAATGTAGATTGGTCATTTCACGATTTCCTGAGGGGTCCAAGACTAACAATGGCAAAGAAAAGTAGTAACGAAACGCAAAAAGTTACGCAATTCCAAGAACAGTGATAATTTATAGCAAAGCGGCGTTGTTGTTTTTGTGATAATAAGGAATTCATGGCTTTTCGTTCTCCTTTCCTCTTAGCATGTTGTTATATTATTAGTATTCTTTCTCTGCTGTATTTTCCCCTAGGTTCTTTGCTTGTTTTGCTGCGTTGAAAAAGTCATTTTGAGTGTTATGCGTAGTACTGTCGTACATTTGTGAGAAATGAATGTTTTCACTTTGTGTTCACAGTATCATTTCTTCCATCTATCTGTCTGATTGAGTAAAGAAAGTAGTGAAAGTGGATAACTCTATAAAGAAAAGTTTTATGTATTTGGCTGGATATTACTTATATCTGCTAGTACAAATCTAAAAAGAAAGTTGGGGTTGCAAAATATACAGGAGTTACAGCAAACCATGATAATGCAATGGAAGTACATAAAAAGGAAGTATTTTTACAGAGAAAACATGCCAAAGCTGCTTTTAAAAACTAATCTGCTAAATCAAAATAGGTATCTGTAGAACGAATTCATTTACAAATACAAGTTTAAAGTGAGGATTTGTACAGCCATCATTTTTAATTATTCAAGAGTACAAGTATAACTACAAACTACTATTTATATTTAGCAGAAAAGATAAAACTTTTATTCCCATGTATAGTAACGTTATATGAAGATATTTATTACATCCTTAGGCGGCAGAATTCTGATCCAATGCGTCTATTTTATAACATATTGACATTCCATACTTTATAATTTAGACAACTCCGTCAGTCGTGTCAGTACCATCTTAAAAACTGTATCAATGCAGCCCCCTAGTGAAATAATAGTGGAAATTGTGGATAATCCCTGTGGAATTAACCCCATCCAGCAAAACTGTTGTCACTTTCCATTTTAAAATGAAACTTTTTTAATACCCATGATGGCATGGACTTTTAGATCCTCGAAATTCTAAGTAATATATAAAATAGTATAAGTACACTATACACCGTTCGTGAAAAGAAACTTTGCTTTTTAATATGAGTACAATTATTCCAATCTTAACAAAGGTAAATGCCACCATGAAGTATAAATATTGGTAGTGCTAGGTAAGCTTTAATAAGAAAGTTTCTTAAAATACAGACTAACATCTTCATACTCAAAAACTACTCTACCATGTGAATACAGATAAAATGGAATTTTATATTTTTTGAAAAGTGCAACTTATTATTTATACTAAAGTTCAAAATGTGGCTTCTTCGGATGAGAACGAATTTGTATATAGGTACTCACTTAGGTTTTAATGCGTTTCCACTATCCTTTTTACAAAAAAAAATCATATCAGTAGGCATTTCGCTTGGAGCTATTAAAATTCCAGAAATGGATACCTACGATAGGTAAATACATAACTGGAATTAAATAAAGCGGTTGTGCAGTGAGCCGGTATATTTATTTACATGGCTGCTGGTATTGAAATTCCATGTTTACATTTTTCAAACTACGCTTGGCTTGGCATCCCTTTCACCATCTCGGTAAATAAAAATGTAGCTCTCATTCCCGAAAATAGTTTTTAAATCTATATTCATTGTATAAATATGTATAGGCGCATGTTAAAGATTATATCAAACAACTATCATATCATGTTACGCATTTGTTCAATCAATGTTACTCTAACAGAACATCTGCAGATTTCCAGCCTTCATCCATCTAGTCTTGGAGTCTCAACAACCTCGCCAAAATATACATTCATTCATAATGTATACCAGAAAAAAAGGGTTTCATCTGAGCCAAATCTAAAGTTAGCTTACTGGAAAGGATTTCTTGATTGACATTTTTTCTCTTCCTTAGTTTCTTGCTGCCTTTTTACTTTCACTCTTTTCTGTGATGGTGGTGGGGTATTGGTGGAAGATAACAGATGCTTTAACGTCAAGGATTGTGTCAGAATCGTTTTGTGTGTTGAAATCTGAAATATAGCTTTGAGGTTATAGATGTAGGTATGCACCCAAGCGTTGGTTTTGCCATTTTTTCTGAAGCATTTTGGCATATCTATCTGTAAGCAAGAGTAGTACGTACATTTTACGTGAGCTAAGACGCATCTTATTGTTGGCAGCGGGCAACAATGTACTACAGTGAATGCCCGTTGTAGGGTACCGCTTTATAAGGGATTTCGCGATGTAAGAGATCCTGTTTGCTGTGACTTGTATGTACCTGTATAGTGTATTAAAACAAATCATCCTAACCTAACTAACAAACGAGGAAATTTATGGGTTTCTGCACAGAGTACACTTGATGTGCTTATAAAAGATACTCGTCTCGTGTTCTTTATATAGTACCAGTCTCTTATGCGGTAAGCGACCATTCCTATAAGGGACTAAACACGTGCTTCCCTTGATGCTCTCTTATAACGGGTGTTTACTGTATTACTTATAATAGTGTTGTATTGTCCCAATTTCTGTTTAAAATAATAGTGGTGGTTTGTAACGGTGACTTCCCGATGGTTTTTGGTGACAAGTTGAAATATTATATCCATAAAGCAATCATGTGGAAAGATTGGTACAAAAGTAGCCTCGAATCAACTCAAATTCTTACATAACTTCAATAAAACGTGAAGACTCTAGACAAAATTCAAGACGAATTGTTATATTTTGGGTTATTTTTGAAGAACCCATAGAACATGCGACTTAGACTTGTCGTTTTGTTTCGAAATTGTTTTTTGTGCAATTTTTCCTTATCCATTTGAAGTTTTTGTGAAATCGCTTGCAGACTTTTTCAACTGTTCTCTACAGTTCTTAAACGTGTTCTTATCGCCTTTCACAGGTTGTTTTTTTCTGGTGTCACAGGGCAATTGCGTAGAATGAACCTCTAAGATGATATATAACATTTGTAAATATGTACATCCATGCACATGACGAGAAGTAATTCGAAACAAAATCCCCCCGAGTGATGTTGACTTCTGTCATCTGAATTTTTTCCCGGTTTCTTTCTGCAATCCCCAAATATAAAAAGAAGTTTTGTCGATCTGATGGAAAATTTCAGGTCAAATCTTTCATCTTTCCCGTCCAACCATCCTGCATACTATGCTCTATAGTTCTAGAGTTTGAACCGGCCAACAGAAAGTACATTTTATATATTTATTTTCCACATTTAGAATTACTTACTAGACTCGAAATGGAAAAAGTTTCTTGGAAATAAAACTTGCAAATTGTAAATGTTGAAAATTTAGAAAACTACAGTTGTTTTGAACCAGACGGTTTTATGCCAAGTTTAAACTGTATATTTTATTAAACTATAACTGAATTTTGTCAATTTGATTAAAACTTAAATAGTACATGCTATATCTCCAACGAATAAATCAAACTAATTTTCTTATTTGTCTTTTGATCTTTTCCTCAACAGGCAGGCAGACTTGTGATTAAATGTAACTTTTCTGCATATTCCCCAACAACAACCCATCCATGTGGAACACACACTACGACTCCAAGTCAATCAAAAACTGCATCAATTTTCCCTTGTTCAATCTGAGCAATCCTGACATCATTCCACCCACTCATCGTATTCAACAAAATAATCCTTTACTCTCCACTGCACACACAATTGGAACTTCATCTACTCTATATGGGTTACTTACGCCATCATTTCAACATCATCATGAAATAAGTTCATCAGACATAGTTTTCAGCTGGAGTCCACTCAAGAATTCATCGGGTATAACAACCCTCTCCATGGATCTTTCTTAATGTGCATCGAACTCGGCTCTTCCTTTTTACCAAGAAGATAAAAAACGAAACAGAACATCATCACCATTATTATTATTAAACTACTCCCCAAAGTCGCTCTTTACTAAATTCCAAGAGAATTCCAGTCTTGTTACGTTAAATACTGTAAAAAATACTACACACATTCTCATTTTGGTCATTGCCATCGTCTCTTCCCTTAAATCTCTCTCCTCCCAACATCACCACCACCATCATCTCTGCTTTTGCTGCTGCTGCAACACACCAGCACAAGTCTTCATCAGTTAAAAAAATACCGGGATAAAAAGGACAGAGTGGTGATGATTGTTCCATCGGGACCGGGCTATTTGCTGCCGACCTCAATAATCCTGCTGACCTTTGTCACCAGCTCAGCCATAAATCCTGGTAAGTCGTCCTTCCTCCACCACCAGCAAATTCTTACAATCTTCTCATGTACAAATAGCCGCTTTCACAACCAGCTCTTCTAGCTATCTCCCTCGCTCTCTTTATTTTGTTGACTGAATGAATGAGTGAGGGGAAAGCTAGGGTGCCAATGGATGGCTTATAATATCTCTGTATAATATATGATATGAAAGAGCACAGACAAGTTGAGCGAACATATGTGTTTTGTATGTGTGCATTTGTTCAACCGTCAAATTGATTTTGTCCCTTTGATAAAAGGCAAGCAACCGGATGTCATTATAAATTATTGCTCTGTAAAACCATCACCAGCCACCCAGTCTCCCGTGCCTCACAGTTGGGGGTCCACCACGGGAAAGCTTCACTACATTACAAAAGCTGCCTTCACGTGTATTTATCTTTAGCTTTTTCCAAGTAGCCTAGTCAAGAAATCCAAAGACTCTCTTCCAGTTACATCTTCTTACCCAGCATGTTCATTCACAGATTCTCTTCTTTCTTAACTTTCTTCTTATTTTCTCAGTTTTTTTTTGTATTTTTCTTCTTCCAGATTCCTGTGTTGTCCAGAGAAAAAAATCTTTCAGAGTTTCATCACAACTACTGTGCTATTGCTACTGTAGTAAAAAATTCTAAGCCTAAAGAAAAAAGACACACAAACAGTAGAAAATAAATGCTCGCAGAGATTCTTTTTTTCATTTCGCGAAAAGCATCTTAAACATACAGTATTGACCTCCTTCTTATTCCTGTCGTAATGTTTGTTTTTTTGTTTCTCACCCATCCAGTCATTTCCTCCGTTTTATGAATGTGTGCTTATTACGAACACATACACATGATAAGTCTTTATGTGCCATTTCAAATCATTCTCCCTTAGTCCTACTACTGCCTCCATTTTTTACTGACTCACTTTCTCTTTTATTCCTTATTACTTATTACATTGTTATTACCTACCATGTACTACCACCACGAAACGACACCACCGCCGTTACTGCTTCTACTGCTCTAAATGTAGGTATATAATAAAACCATAAAAGTGAGTAGTTCGCTCAGAGAAGAAAAATATTAAAGCTTTCCCCTTTTTTGAGAAAGTATCAAGTAATACTTTTAGAACAAAAACGATATAGGAAGTTGGCTAGTTTAGCTGCTGCCTTTGTGTTTTGTGAAAGATATGAAAAGAAATAAGAGAAAAAAGTAGTCGACAGTTCCAGCGACAATCATGCGACGGCTTAAGAAGAGAGAAACTCATTTTCAGTTGGTGCGATGATCAACAAAAAATGGCAGAGCTTGCGTCTTAATACACACATAAACAGATTGACTTGACTTGGTTGGCCTATATCCTTAGCTTATCTGGAAAATAAATATAAATACAATTTATTATTATGATTGTAAGGTAATCTGTACTACATACTACTGCTCACACAATATAAAAGTTTTATTCTTTCCAAATCGACCAACAATATCCACTTACTTTTACTTGGCCAACAGAAGGAGAAGTAAACTCGTAAGTACTAAAAACTTGTGCATTATCTTTTGCCAAAGTTGTCAGTCGCGTTTGGAGCCTTTGGAGAACATGAATTCTTCTCCAGATTTTGTTCATTTTTTGCTATCACTTCGAAAGCAACTTATTTCGTATTGTCTTTTGTTGTTATACTCTTACCAGATGTTGTTTCTTCTATAGTTTATTTGCCAATTTACGAGTAAAGAAGATGCATCAGAAATATACGGTAGGACACATATAAATTACTATCAGTTTTCACAATACAAGAAAGTACATTTTTAAATGCACGCAAAGTAAATAATATTGAAAAAGATTAAAAGACCAAAAAATGCAATGTATCTAAAATAAACATTCATTGTAAAGCGAGCATTAAACATAATAACATATTGTTTAAATCATAGTTTCTCATATAGACTATATATACCAGACACCAATATTAGTTGATGAAATTACTTCTCCAGACATTTAGTTTTTAGCTTTTGTCTGCCATTTTATTAAATGAGAAAAGGACGGACGCATTGTTAAGATGATGGTAGTATGGTGACCAGTTGTAAAGACTCAAGTGAATATGGCGTTTATGTTGGCACTCTGTTTGTGTACTCAATTCTATTTGAAAACCACTTTGACGTAAGATACTAGAGAAAGCAAGCTAGCGGGCATCTCACAATTTCAGCCTGTGTTTGTTTTCAGTAATGGCTGATGGTTTACATTGAGGCTCAAGGATTGTTTTAGTTGTCTCTTTTTACTTGCGTTTATTACTTTTTTCACTTTTTCTTTTTGTCTAGTGGTTCATGCAACGTATGCATGTAGGTACCCTCTCTCGTACAACAAGGACGCGATGCAATGCCTCATGTTCCAATTTATTGTTAGTGTCTCTGAAAAAGAGATAGAGAAGGAGGATGTTTAACAATATGGATGCAAAAGGAAAAGAGCAAAGTCAAACATCGTTATCATTATTGTTATACAGAGAAAAGGAGAGCAAGGAAAGAAATGAAAAGGACACACAAAGGATCACAATGGCGGTTAGCCACACTGTAGTAAAATATAGCTGGGAAGGAGAGGGTTGACAAGACAGGGCTATAGAAAGTATGCCAACCTGGCAAACCAAGAGAAAAAGAGAAAAAAAACGGGAAACACGTTAACCATGCAGCTCGTTTTCCCACTTTCCTGTAGATATGTTCATCGTTTCTATTCAATAGCCGCGTGCACGAGGAAAAAGATGGTTATGATGATGCTCCTCTTTAAGTTGAACCTCTCTTGAATTTGTAAGGTTAGTCACTTACACATGGCACTTATGTATGTGCTCTAGGAGCTCTGTAAGTTATACAATACTACGTAAATAGGTATATATCCCTACCAACAGCCATTTCAGCAAGGTGCTTTTCCAGCACACGCCACCTTTTTAGTGTCTGAAAGTTAAAACGACCTAGATTCTCCATGTATTGCACATTTGATATCGCAAACGAGCATCTCCTTTTTCACATGATAAGAAAGGGAAAGACTGCATAAAACTATTCTAGGGAGGTTCAATCCCAAACAGTTTCCTTATCCTTAGAATACATTACGTTGTCAGTGTCAAGAACATGATTATATCTTATTTGCTAAAGTGTGGTGGTTTTTGCATGGCAATTTTAGTCAATTTCCTTTCATACTCTATCGTACATTGCTCTCTTTGCATAACTTTATTTTCTGGGGATGACGCATTCTATGTTCAAGATTAGTAGTGACAAAATGGCAGTAATGATAGCATTAGTACCGACGTCTGCTTGTCTTTGGTAGGTAAGTAGACAAAATTTGACGTTTTTTGTTGTCAACAAAACAGAAAATCTGAATCTGGTAACTTTGTTTTATGCATCTATAATATTACGTATTTTATGCCATGCTGCGGTCGTACTGAACAAAAATGAATATTTAACAGGAATTTTTTCCTAAACATTTTGAGCATGAAAACAGTCAGAAAAATTGAAAAATTATTTTTCTGTAACGAAAAATTTGAATATATACATAAGCTAAAAACCTAGCTATTATGACCTGCTTATTTTAAAATAAATTTCAATACTAGAAACGAAAATCTTTAGACATTTTGGAATATCTTTCCAATCATCATAGCTGCTAAGCTGTCTCAGTTCTATTTCTGTTTTCCAAATTACTCAGATAATAACACAAACATCTGTACGCTCTAAGCTCTATATTTTTATGTGCTACTGTAAGCATTGTAGAGTTGTAGCAGCGTTTTCTGTAGCGTACGTATACATATATCACTCTACTATATAACTAGGTAATAAAGATTCCATGTAAATCCAACCAAGAAGAAGAGATTGTAATAATAATAACAACCCTGAAGGTATTTTGCTAGGTATTTTAGCTATTATACAAAAATATACAGGAAAAACGACCTTTTTGTTTTGGAGAGAACAGAGCTCAGCTTCGTAGATTTGCGTCTCCTTTCCTTTTGCCTTCAGCTTGTTAGTATCGGTATTTTGTATCTTGATACTACTTTACTTACATTTTACTTTCACTCATCGATGCGTGTATCCTTTCTCTCTCTAAAAGTAGCAATGTGCCTTTATTGTGTTTTACTATGCAATTGTTTGTTCATATCCCAAAATCCCCAGAGAATTGAGAACTCTAGCTGGAAAATGAGTCTGAGTGACATGGCATGAACAATAAGCTTTCTTTCACATAATGATTTTTAGTAGTGTTGTTGCTCCGTCGAAAAACGAGAGGGTCTTGTTCTTTTTTGTTGCTATTATTATTGTAACATTATTGAAACGATGATTGTGTAGGGGATGAAATTTGTGCAGGTGAACAACATCAACAACAACAACAGGAGGTAAACAGGACTAGATGCATGCTATTATATGATGATGCGTTTGGTTTTCACATGATGGAATTTTATTCACAGACGCTTTTCAGAGTTTTTTTAGTACTGTGTATCCTTCTCGAAGGAATAGCAAAAGAAGGGAAGCAAATTGGTAAGATTGGATACAGAGAATGACGAAAGAGCCCTTGTTATCCCGTTGCCTCTTTTTCTTATTTCCGACATTGTTCCCACTACATCCACACGTCCTTTCCCGTTTTCTCTTCTTTATTCGCTCAAAGTATAAAAGAGAAAGATGAAATGAGAAAAGCGTGTTTAGCCTGAAGGAGTGTAACAATATAATGCTTCTTGCTATAATATCGATACCACATCTTGTATATGTTCCTATACAACAAAGTTATGAAAATGTTTCTCTTCAAGGACATGACAGGAAGAGACGGTGCTTTTATCGTAATGTTATTTCATGTGAGGTAGTCCAGTAGTGTCGTATATATCGTTATTGTTATGATGGTCTCTGATGGACCATACACTACTATGTGCGTATACACTTTTGTTTGTATTGTGTCCACGCTGACAAAGCACTTTCATTCGGCGCAACATCAGCAGCAATAATAAAGGCCGAAAAAGAAGTTGAGAAATTCAAGTCACTAGTTTATATTTTTTGAGCAAAATGCTTCCTGTTTCATTCTCCTCGCGTTGGCTTATTCCTGAATAGTGGTCTCACATTGAGCCAATTGGATATGTATGAGCTGTTCCGTTTCCTTTTTCCTTTTTCTTCTGAGAATAATAGTGTACGGAATTGAGTGGAGATGATGATGGTGGCAGTAGTGGTGGATGGGGTGAAAGGGACCAAAAGAAAAAAAGGTTGCCACAACACAAAATGCCGCGCATAGTCTCACATACTTTATATCTATACAGCATACACTTTTTCTCACAAAAAGCCCATCACTTCATCATGACACGAGTAAGAGGAATGAAACGAGTGGTGTACACACTTTATTCACAGTGTCACTCTTTTCTTTAGTCAGTTTTCTTTTCTAGTCTTCCTCAAAGGAGTGCTTTGGCTTTGACTGCAAGTACTATTTTCTTTCTGTTCTCTTCTCCTTTTTTCGCAATGTTTTCATAAGTAGTAAACTACTCCAGTTTCTTGAATTCTTCGTGTCATCACGCATTGTTGTTGTAGATATTATGTATACTCGGCTTTCTTCTTTTGGCAATGGAATGAAACAGAAAAAAATATCTTGAGGAATAAGAGGCACAACAAGCTTATGTTTGGGCTTATATATATTCCTGTAATTTTTTACTTACATTATATTTTTTGCGTGTTATGTCTTCCCATGATTGTTTGTGTGTCTGGTAGATCTGGGATTGAAAGCAAACAAAAAATTGAGTTGGGAAGAAAGAGAGCAACTGTTGTGGATGGACGGTTGTGTAAAAAAATGAAAAATGAGGATGTGTTTTTTATAGTTTACAAAAAATGGGCATATGCTAGAAATATTATTGCATTCACAATGTACAATGATAAACTTGTGTCTTATATGAGCTGTTTTGTAAGTTTACCCACACGACATTTTTGCCACATATACACCACCCGTTGTCAACCTTTCTTTCTTTGCAACCCTTTTCATTTTATCTATTTGTCAAGTGGTTGGAAAAACTAAAAGCGTAGTGTGTACGAACGACAATGGCACTGTCAACTATATTTAAAAATATGATTGACTTTTATAAATATTATCAATATTTTAAGTTTTACTTTGCATTAATTTATTTGCATTTAGAATGCATTGAATGTTGTCTTTGTTTTAGCTATACGTTCAAAGTATGACATTTTTCCACATAGGCAGTCAAACTTTACGGAGAATATAATCCGTATTTGATACCACCTATTATT
>JAQFYG010003363.1:0-12683 GCA_034694325.1 Entomobrya corticalis | reverse complement strand
CATTCTGAGTCTGCCCAAAATGAAAGAAAAATATATATTTAATGCCTGCTGTTTTTGGTTATATAGCGCTCAAGGGATGTTGGATTTGACGTTGCTTATTAAGACATGGATTTCCTTTTTTCTCAAACTCATTTGTACTCATAGAAAAACTAGGAGGACCAATAAGCCAAAAACCAGGGGAGCACACAGTTATTGCACTGACTGAACAGTCAACATCATCATCATCATCCTCTGATCATCATGACGAGTTTTTATTATGAAAAGTTACTTCAACAGAAAAAAACATTCCTTTTTATATTATTATTGCACATTCCCCAGTCGTCAGTAACAAACAGTAAGAGAAACTTGTGCAATGTGCACCACGATAGACCACGACTACTGATGACTGACTGCATCCCGTTTTCCCCTAGTATTGCATGCATAAAGCACTTATTATATTGCACCTCTCATTATCATTTTAATATTTGCGCGTGTGGATGCATTTGCTGCCAAAATAGCTATAACGCTAAACATGATTAACATGTTCCCTGTCAAGTTGGATTTTGACTGATGATGATGGAAAAATATGATCATTTTTTGTTCAATGTCTCACTGTTATTTTTTTCTTCTCCGAATGAAGACGAAGAGCAAATAATGGACTTTAACCCCCTACAAGCATTCATTTACCACGGACTTTATATAAAGAAAATTTTAATAACTTGAAATATAAATATTTTTCTAAAGTCTTTCTATTAATAATTATAAGACATGATGGATGTGAATTTGTTTTGCTAGTAGTTGGTTTTTTGTTGTTTCTTTGTAAAAAATAATATAAACTTTATGATGATATGATATATTATCTCATATCTCTCTAGTAAATAAGTAATGAAGACGTGGTAAACCATACACTTTTTGTTTGTAAATAAAATAAGTGGATAAATAGACAAACTGCCAGCCAGTTTTGAAACAAAAACGATTGAATAGGAAAACTCTTCTTCTTCCCATTTCATTTCATCTTGTCTTGTTGTTTTGATTTCAGATTTCAAGTTTGATTCAAGAGAGAGTATACAATGGCGATGATGATGAGTAGAAAATGTTTTTGAATAGACACGTTTGGCTAAGAATTCTCATTCCAAATTGTTTATAAAAGATAGGCATCCTCTGCAAATGACTCCTCTTTACACACAAACTCACTATATCTTCATCAACTCAAGTGAAGGTGGTGGTGGTGGTGGAGGTGAATAGGAAAAATATCGATGATCCTACACGAACCCAGTATGAAAAGCCTCATTTATCAAACCAACAAAATGAGTCTTCTTTTACTTTTGTTTCTATTATATCTACTCTTGAACTTTTTGGTAAGCTAAAATTGTTGATATTTGTCTTGAGAGTATACAGAAAGATTCATCATTTCTAGTCAATATCTTTGGCTAATTGCTGAGAGTGAACTACCAACTACCAAACAATGTACATTTCTATTACAAAAGTCAGTAATTGATGGTATGGCGAATTGTTTTAATACGAGTTGCTCGGAGCATTGTTACACCAAAAAGCTATTCAAAAACAACGAGAAGCACATTAACTTTCAAGCAAGAGCACAAGATCCCAAGAACTTGGGAATTTTCCATTCATGAAAACTTTGCAAAGTAAAGTGGGTTTACTGAATTGCCTTTGTGTGTGTGAATATTACTCTTTTAGAGTTTGTATGTTTGGAATTCATTGAAATAGGAACAATAGGCTCTCCTCAAGGAGTAATTTTTCATTGAGAAAATGGAAAACGATGAGACTACGGGACCAATAACTTTGTAGCTCTAGCAAATACCCAATATATTATATTGTAATGGTTTATTTTTTAATCAGCAAACTCTCAAGAGCAAAAACACTTTTTCACTTTCCTCCTCCAAGTTTTAAGAAGGAAAATAAGCTCCTGTCAATTTTATAATTTATGATTTAATTCAGAGCGCAAAAAGAAGAGGAAACGGGTTTTACCAGTTTCACACGCGCCTAATCATATCATATATATTTTTACTAGCCGTTGGGATTCCGTTACCACACATGTCAATTAGAAGCAATTTTTTTCGATTACCGTTGTACTACCATTACTTTTACCAATAAACTGTATATTGAGGAATTTCCTCCTTTATCCTCCATTCAATATCTTTCTCTTACTTGAGATGGGATATTTGCCATAATTTAAATACAAATTCCAGGGGTGTAATTTATTTTATGCAAACTGACACTACCAAACGCAGCTGCTGCTTTCATTGTGTAACCACAAGCTAAGCAAATATACTTTAGCATATTATGTGCTTAGGTACCAGCAACATCTTGTATCAACATCATCATTTCATTTAATATATTAGCTTTAATATTTTAATGGAATCAGGAAATAGGCTTAAATATGCGGGTAGGGAAAGGACCTCTGAGCAGAGCAGACATGCAAAGCTTTTATTAATTTTTTTACTCATATCACTACACAGTGCCTAAGGTACGCAGGCAGATGCCCCTATTTACATTATATTACTACATAATAATATCTTAAAATGACGGTGATGGTGTCATATTTATCAGATCCAAGCAAGGAGAGAATAGTTACCGCATAGCTATTTAGGGTAGATATATAACCATGTTTTATGCACAGATATTTTCAACTCGCCTCCAAAACTCTCAACTGAACTGGAGCAAAAAAAACTAGTGTAAAGAATGTCGCCGGCATTATGAGTGATTTATATGAAAGTAGCTATGCCCTTTTTCGTATTAATTCAAAGTTGTGCAGTGACACATTAGACTTAATGGAACACATGAGAGCAAAAGGAAAAATAAACGTGGGGAGGTGTAAAAAGTTATAAAACCACGTATTATAAAAATCTTTTTCTACTTTTCAGTTTTAGATTTATTTTTACCATGATTTCCTTTCGCCTTCTTTAAATACAATATTTTTTTTGATATAATAACTTAATTATCTTGGATATGGATGTCATTCTGTTTGCAAAAGATAAATACAGTCATATGCCTGTATTTGGAGCTCCAAAACTATGAATGAAAAGACCTTTTTTTTCTTTTTATTCCATTATATTACAACAGCTTAAATATTTTTATTTATTGCCGGAGGTACCAGTAGGGGGTACCCTGTTCAGACTTTTCTATTTGAACGCGAAAAAAAAGTTGACAATTTTTACTTTCTATACACCTACTTTTTTGCAGGATGAATATGAACCGCAAACCATGTGCAGCAGCTTTAAAATGAATGAAGAGGATTAAGGTTCTCAAAAAAGTAGAAGATCATAAAGGCAAAAGGCTGAAAAAGTTACAATGATGACTCAACTCCTTTCTTATTGCTCATTTGAAATCTAGAGAAAAATGAGTAAACCTAATCAATCTACACGAGTTTACATAATTACCTAGTAGATAATATAGCAATCAGTGGTTGAAAACAGAGCCTCATCTATCAATCATTGTTTTTCTCTGTGTTAATTAGTATCATTTTACTACACATATTTTTTTCTACAAAATCTGTCAATATGTTCCAACCCGCCTTCCACAAATAATCCATTTATTTTCTTTACATTACATCGAAAAAATAAACAAGCTTAAGAAGCTCAAGTACACATGTTTTCTTCATGTAATGTCTTTATACATCTATGTGCGTAGCTGTTTTCCTTAAGATAAAAAAAGTAGACACGCTAGTTCTAGTTTCTCCTTTGAAAATATAGCGCTATTCTCTTTTTTGTTAAATCACATTATCGGAACTATACGAAAATCCTTAAAGTTTAAATGGGACTTTTTTTCACAAGTAAGAGCGAAAAGAAAAAAACTTTTTTACTAAAGAGGAAACCAGAAATCCGTGTCGTTTGCTTGTAAACTCTCTGCCTGTTTCACTTTGACTCTCCATGAGTGAGAGAATGAGAGTCATCCTTGTAAATCTGTCGGTCTCTATTTTTGAAAACATCTATTAGAAAAGAAGAAAAAAAAGTTTCATAATAAACAGAAGAACACTGATTTTTTTCTTTTCTTCCAGTGTTCTCCTTCGTTCTTCTTTTAAAAAAACTTGTTCCGAAAGTTGCTTCTCAAACAAAATGTTATATATCTACACAGACAGACGCACACACGTAAAGTGCATACTTTACTAAACTCTAAACTAAAGGATTGCCCTACAACAAAGTTAACAAAGTGGGAGCAAACCGTCAGCAGAGCGTAGGACAATACCGTCCTTGTTCTTCTTTTTAAAAAATTTTTGCTTTCTTTGGCACTCGTAAATGTATCTTATAAACATAAAGCAGATATTTAAGAAACTAGCGCTTCTTCTTTTTACATGGTTCTCCTGGAGTGCCGATGGAAATGTATATACACGTAGTAATGACTTGTTCAAGAAATTTTTTTCGAGATCAGAAGCAAAGATTGTAGAAGTGCACAAAAAAACCATCAAAAACATTCTGCTCTCCTAATGGATTGTACATGTAAAAGATGTATCTGATAATCAGCAACATTGCTTCTGAATAGTATTAGTTTTAAAACTTCAAATGTATTGGAAAAGAGGATTTAAAATATATACAGTTTTTTTTCTATCCAATTAAGCTAAATGCAAGCTTTTATACAAGAGTGTTAATAAGCCGTATATAAAGTGAATCGATGACATAATACATTTGTTTATGATTAGCCTCCAACATTAAAAGTCACATCTGCTCCCAAAACTATTTTACCAAATGTCACTTATTCATATATCCAATATCCTCAATCGTTTTGTTGAAAAGTGAAAATGGGTAAATCAATTGGAATTATCCTTTACTGCAATAATAACATGCCCGAAAATTAAAAGTGCTCATTTACAGTTAGCCATCCCCATATTACACCCATTTCAAAAAAAAATATTGAATAAAGCCTGAAAAATTCAATTAAATCCTATGCAATAATATTACTCACAAACTATAATACTTCATGTTCTGCTGTTGTTGTTGATATTATGAAAAAAACGCATAATAGATTTCAGTATGCGGGTGGTAAGGGATTAATGTCATGTCATTCATTTCATATCTTGCTTGCACGAGCTGTATGTCAAAAAATTTCTCTTCTTATCGTAAACACATACCATATTCATGTATTCACCTTACCTCTTCACAATAAAAGAGCCATTTATTCTTATAACTTTATATTATATCGTGCTAGCTCATGCATCACACAACTGTTTACACAGACTTTTCCAGAGTTTTCCCATTACGTTTTGCATAAAACGTCCAGTCCACTTTACCAATAACTGCCAACGACCCCATATGCATTCAGACTACGCAACAATAGCAATTATTTCCACAAAATTAAACTCTGACCATGACCGTGTCGTCGTGTAATGTACAATTTCTATTGAGGAAATTCTCCAGAATGTCTGACATTTTATCGCTCGTGTGAATACAAAAAGCCTTGTTGCTCCTCTGTCCTCCTCTCCAAACTCTCCTTTCCTGTCCAGTAAAAGAACAATTTACGAAAAAAGTATTTGTCCATGCATTCAAAAAATGACAAATGTGCATGTGTACGGTCCATTTTCAATATAAAAATTTCACATGTGAAAAATTATTTTTATCCATGGGACACGATGAGCCATACACACACCCTACACATATCCGCTACGCTGAACACTCTCCATTGCTCATTTACTTAAACATGATGATATATTATCACAAAACAAGCTCCTTGACATTACACCATCCATGCAACTTGATATCATTGAAGCAATAGTATATGCCCGATTGCGCTTTACTACGAATCCACCTTGTCGTTGTCGGTCAAATAAGTTATGGCCTTGAAATGAAGCGCAACCCTTAAAAACCATTACACAATATTATATTCGCATCATACATCATGCATCATACCATATTATTAGAAACAAAATCTACCCAAGTGTAAACATTTAACAGTCAAATTCCCAATTCTATATGGTTGTCTCTGTCTCTGAAACTCACAAATTTCCTATATTACTCAACAGACAATGCATATATGCCAGGCCAGGCTATATGGTTTTTTCCTATTCTTTCTTTTCCATTCGCTTTTGTTGCGCTTTCATTTCCCCATTGATTCATTCATCCCTATTAGCACAAAAAAGGACGTTACTATTATTACTTTAAACACAGTTGCAGTTGCATCAAAACGCATAGGAGGATAAAAACAGTGTGATTATCATCCTCATCACAGATAAAGACGAGTGGATAGCAAACAGAAAGAGAAGTGAAAAATCTAGTATTCCGGCTGCCTTTTTGAGCTCTGGAGTCTGGAGAGATTTTTTTTTATATAAAGCAGTAGTAGTAGCAGTGGTGGTGGTGAGCTTTATGGTAAACCGAGCCCTCTTCTGCTTTCATTTTTTTGTTTGCTTGCATCTCGCTATTTGCATTCAAATTCAATATTGGATCATCCCCAAAATATCATGTGCACAATGCAATGCACACGCATACCATATAATACAATAAACATATTAAATCATCAGGGATTGTTTGGAATACATATTTGGAACAGTGTATATGCAATCATTATCATTACAATTTTTTCCTTTTTGCTTCAATGCAACTGGAGGAAAAGGGAATAAAAGCAAAGTTGTAAAATCCATTTTACTAACAAAGTTATGCACGTATCTTGATGGACTCGGCTTTGCCGCTGCAGGTTTCAAAATTAAACTAAGCAAAGTGAAAAGTTTTCTTTTTTTCTCTCCCTCCCTTTGTGTTATTACGGCTATTACTATTTTCATACTGTTATTATTTTTATACAATATTGAAATACATGTGTATATACACATCCACTTTTATCAAGTTCGCATATAATGTTATTCCATTGGATTTTCTATAAAGCAATACCTTTCCATCAAAGGATCAAACCAAGCTTCCCTAAAAAGCAGCCGAGATATGGATGGACCAAGAAGGGTACAACGCATTGTATTGGTTTGTTCTGATGCTGCATCTCTTCTTCTTTTTTCTTTCTGTCTGTCTGTCTGGATCTGAGTTGTTATGTCTGAATTCTGAATAAAAGTTTTGATCCCATTACGTAAATATAGCGTAGAAAGCCCCAAGCAATAGAATAAATTTTTGTTATATTTGGAAAAAGTTCCATTTCTCTCTCTCTTTCTCTTGGGCCCTAACAAAAGACTGTTTAGCTGCTAACAACATGAAGAATGGATTGTAATAATAATACTGCCACCCGCATCTGGTATTTGTTTACAGGACTTATCTAGACTCTTGTCGTTTTTACCTTTTATATCAAATTAGGATCATGAACAACAAAACATTGCACTCTCTAGAGAGAAAAAGCATGCATATAACAATATAGTGCCAGTGTAATAATAAGAATGGACAATGGGTTCTTCATCACCACCATCTGTAATATTATCATCAACATCAGACTCAGAGTCAGAGGATCATGATCACAAAACAAAATTATTCCTAAATATTTTACTCTCTGCAAAAGCCAAGAAGGGAAAAGTAACCTCATGATCATCATGATTGGATTTTTCTCTTTTTTTCCCGTTTTTGACGTTTGGAGATGATACGCTTTGATGCAATTTGGAATATTAAATAAATATTGTTATTTTTATTCCGGCACCATGTAATAACTTCTAAACGAATGTATATGGGCATAATTTTTATATTTTTATCCATAGTTTAATTCAACAACTTATTAAATTACTATACTTTGTACGAAAGAATGCACACTTTTGTAACAAAAGGGCCACCATTTTAGGAACTTGAATTTTTACGATCACTTTCCGTTGTCCACATCCTTATTATATATGCCCATGTCAGATTTGATGTGATACGACCTCAGCATGAGAGATAATATCATCTCATGAAGCATAATATAAAACGCATTTATTATTGCACTCATCATCATCTTCATCGTAAAAGTGAGATAGAAAACATGAGCATCATCTGTGCCCAACTCCCCATTAAACAAAGAAACTGCACTTTTTTTCTGAGCTCAGCTTTTTTAGCTTTAGCTCTTTTTTCATTTAAGATTAAGAAATTACGTAATCTGCATCCAGCAGTAAAAAAGTGCATTTTAAAGAATGTTGTGCATAATAATAAAGTGTCACAAACACAAACATATTTTTTGGTAAATAATACATTACTTCCTAAACAATACAATAGGGAGAAACGCACTCCGTGTCAAAGCCTGTAATTTAAAGATGCATTTAAAAAGAGGATTTAAATTGAAAAAAAGAGAAAATGGTGGTATATGGTTGGCTGATGGTGGAAGGAGAACGATACTTTTGGGACAAGAGAAGGATTTAGTAATAATTATGATGACCATTAAAATATGTTTTACTACCAATCTTACCTTTAAAAGTCATGTTTAATACTTTGTTATAACCAACACCAGATGCACTAGCAGACATTACCAAGAAGAAAGGGGTAAAAAAACTAGAATGTTTTAAAATGAGCCGGGCTATGCGATGATCACACTACTAGCAGATTATTATTACGGTTGTAACAGCGTTTATGACGTCTTTTCTCAATTTTTCATCATCATTACTGTTTACAGTGTGCAACGGATATATATTATTACTCACTCACTTTTTTGTTCAAGAACTGATCATTATATTCTGACTGACTGTGTGTGTGCACGTCGTTTTAAATGCATTGAGCAATAATCGTAATCATAGCTTTATGGCCAATGGTCGTGCGTAGTGCGTATTATTATAGGTACTTATTATTGAACTCTTTTACACTTTTTATTGGGATTAGAACCAATGAGTTTTCCAGGTACAAAAGAAAGCTCATAGTAAACTAAAATTGCATTTAAAATGTTCATATTATATCGTTATCCTTATCAAAACAGTTACTTTTTGTCAAGTTGGGAATGCTACTGACGAGCAAACACGTAAGTAATTTGAATTTGAAGTGTAAAATAAATGTGGGTTGATGTAACTTATAAGTTATAAGCTAGCATGTTAAGATGTACTCTTAAATATCATGAGAATAATGGGGACTGGTCTTGTTGTTCCTACTTCAACGAGGTCTCCTCCACGCCTTGGTCAACAAGTCTTTAGATTAGCAGGGAGCATAATTTAGATGAAATTCGATTCCTTCCGTTGATAGCCCTACTTGGGCTGTGTATGTTGTGGGCTCTTGAAATGAGGAGGAAAAAATTGGTTCGGCCAATAAATTAGCTGAATTTTATTACTCATGATGAAAGTTTACTCAAGTTTACAAAGCTCTCTGTCTCTGTCTTGATCAATGTATGACTGCAATATTTTATCATGCTTTTCTGATGATCTCTTTCCTGAATCTTTATCGTATCATCGCCATCAACTTCACATATTCACGTCATTCTGATTATTCATTTTCATTCATGATAAATGCACAAACAAACTAATACCAAAATTTTATTGCAGTGGGGGCTGTAAATGAAAAAGTAATCATCATTGTTTACAGTTTATAATAAACATTTATCAATTATCAATCAGATACTCCGGAGATGTAGTGTATAATATTTATATAGTAAGCACGTTTCTTAAAGCAGTAATGGATAAAGACGAAATGTTAAAAATTTGTTTGTTTTTAAATCGTAGGCTTGTTGTTTGGACTTTTTAGAACGTTTATTTGTGTAAACAAATCAAGTACATTGAAAAGACGGCTGTAATGGAAAAAGTTTCATAGTTTCGTGTAAAAGAGTGGGATTTGAAAAGTTTGTAAAACTTAAAGAATTGGTTGATGACATGTTTGGAGAGATAAGAAATAAGAACGTTTTTTGACCTGATATCAAGAATTGGCAGAATAACAAAAAATTAGTTATTAAACCTTAAAAAGTGATCTAGTATACGTTGATGTCATTGACCACTTTAGAAAATACAAACTCTGCTAAATTTTTAAACAAATACAAAATAACATTTCATTTTGGAATCCTGACTGCCTTACATTTTCGCGACTCGTGATATTAGTAATGTTTCGATCATTTTTGTTCAAATATGACTCTTATGAAGTCATCCAACTTGATATCTGGGTGTAGGCCTGCTACACTACTCCACTGCTGCATGCACGCAGTGTCTTGGACATTTTCGATGTAAAGTAGCCTCTATTTTCTTCAAGATCATATAAAAAATGAAGAGAAGAAAACTAGAATTTTTGACAGGACACAAGTAACAAGAGTATGACGCACCTACCCATTCCGTGTACATACAAGGCGGCAACATTGTAAACTGTGTAGAGTACACAGTTTCTACTCTTGCACAAATACATACCGACCGACAGATATTTTGTACCTTGTAGGCCCTGACAATCATCACAATAAATATATTATGTAAAAAAACTGAGCCAGGTGCATGAGTGGACCTTTTTCTAGGAACAAAAATGAAGCCATTGAACGAATAATGAAATACCTATATACCAACCTAGTGGACAAGCCTGCATTTTATAACTCAACTCATTGAACACTCAAATATGAAGCATTTTATATAGATTCCAGTGCTGTCCTATTATTATAAATAATACTATCATCATCACTGCCACTTTTCATCTTTTTACGTTCTGAATGGCGATGATAATGGTGTGGTGGTGGTGCTGCTGTTTTTTTCATCGGTTGTCATAAACTCGTCAAAACATTTAGTATCACCCTTCTCCTTTCTGGATTCACCCATTTCACCGGTGAAATAATGATGATGCCCATTCTCTTCCCAGCAGCATTGCATCATCATCATCAAAATACGACATGAGTATTCAAGTATGTACTGGATTTCATTTACTCCCCAAAAGAAAAGAAATATATTCTAGAGGTAATTTTTTTTATTAAAAAAATCTTATCTCTTTTTAATCTTGAAGGGTCGAAGGAGCTCTAAGGAAGGATTAAATTGGGCGTAAAATGGTTGTAATGATGAAGAAAGGTAGGTTGATTGTTGATGGGGCGTTTCTTTACAAAATTCATCCGATTATGTCTGTCATCATATCAATTTTTTCTCCTTTTCATAATATCTACCTTCTCGAACGTCAGTTCAGAAAAGAAAAAAATATACCAACGCATATTTTCTCGACCCGAAATTTTTTAAAGCAAATCCTTTGATACTGCATTGCAGTAGTACAAAATGATCAAAATCGGTTCTCAACTTTGAACATTTGCCAGGTAGGTAAATATCTCAAGTAGTTTTATAACTCTATTCCTATTTTGCCTGAATTTATGGTATATTAACTCTCCACCAAGTGCGTTTATTTAAAAATTAGCAAAAAGAGGGATTAACACGATTAAAAAAACCAGCCAGAAGCATAATAATATTTCTTTTTCCACTTGAATAATTCGATTTGCTGCATAAAAGATGGTATCGGATGACGTTAACCAAATAAGGCATATTTAAATGTTTTGCGGTGAAGTAAAAACAAACATGGAACATGAAATTCCCCGTTTTTTCTTAGAGATTTCTAACATTTACCATATAAAATACATATATAAAGCCAAACTACTATTACTCCTCTTGTTATTCCTTATGGTCTCCAGATTTTCACCCACTTGGAAGATGTTCAAATCAAAACTCTATCCACTGCTGGAGCACTCCGTTTCTGTGCGTAATCTCTCATGAACACTCCACTCTGCTCCACACACTTGAGAAATATGCACACACAATAATAATATATTCTCTACTTCGCTCTACTACTCCTACTACTGCTGTCTGCAAACTCTATCTCGATGCCATAACTCGTCCATAAAAATCTCGATAAAAGTCTGGAATTTCTCGAGCTATTTTTTTTAAAAAAAAGGCAGCAACAACGGAGACGGAGAACGGAGCTTTCGGGGTTTTCTCTAATGTTTTTTTTTCTCTTCTTCTTCTGGGAATGTAATCTACCAGCAGACCCAAGAAGATTCGTCTCTCTTTCTTTCTTCGTATTTACTTAAGACATTGAAAATCTCGTATAAGGTTTTTACTCGGAAATAATGCAAAAGAAGAGCCATTATATCTAGCTATGATACAAAAGACTGGTCTGTGTGTATCCAACCAATAAAACGTTAAATAAATGTACGTATCTGTTGCGATGAGAAGAAAGAGTGTCTGAGCAGCATTTGTGCAAAGCTGTATATTACGCTCGCTGGAATAAATACCCCACGGAAGTCTTAGCCAAGACGTTAGGTCGTCGTACGTTGGTTCGCAGTCAAGTAAGAAGACACACTCGCAAACCAAAGAACCAGAGAGAGATAAAGTTCAGATAGAAAGAAAATGGAACAAAGAGCACATTGATAAAAAAGAATCCACTTTTTTCAGACTTTATCATCATTTTTTCTCTGAGCGGAAGAAGACCGGCCTAATCTTGTGTGTTTGAGTTATTTAGAGCGTCTTAATGTGCACAAGCATAGGTTTATATTTTCCAGATCTCTGAAGCAAAATATTCTCCCAAATGAATAGAAATATACACAATTTTTCTCGCTATTTAGTGAGAAATATTTTTTAGTAGACCAAACTTAATTTCTTGTGAAGCTTTTCATTCCATCCATCCAGCCAGAGAGATACACACACAATTCTTTGGTAAAGTAATCGTGATCATTTTATTTACTTTTCGGATATTAATGTACAAGGGGTTCTCTTAACTGAAAACTGAAATACTAAACAAAAAAGTTGTCTGTTAAGAAAAAAGTTTAGAAATTTTTTTAACGTGCTTGTATATTATCTTATATATTTTTGGAGAGGTAGATTTTTTAATGGTTTCCGTTCTTCACGTTTTTTAATCTAAACTAAGCACTTTTCCAACACG
>JAQFYG010003362.1:0-12691 GCA_034694325.1 Entomobrya corticalis | reverse complement strand
GGCGACAAAGCACAGTTAGATTTTTACTCACGAGTTCACATTAGCTCAAAAACGCTGAGAAAGATTTGCAGGTGTGATAACTTTATATTCAAAGTGCAATCTTATTCTTCCTCAACATTTAATATGTAATAATAAATAATAAGCAAACACATGAAAGCAACTCACGTACATTCTATACTTATCATCTAATGTACATAATTCTGAACTTGTTTACTTTGTTATTTAAATGTCTCGGACAATACGAGATGTTTTAGGTTTCTTATTGTTATTTCTGGTACATGGATATATTACAAAATTATTTTACTTTTGTCAAAATGTTTACTGTGGAACATACTTACAAAGCATGGACATTTTAGTATTCATTCTCTTCCAAACAAAGAAAACAAAAGAACGTAAATTCATCGGTGCAAATTTTAATGTAATCAGTTCTAAAAAATCAGTATTTGTATACGTTGCGTTATCCTATATAAACAGAGAAAATGGAAACCATCCTTAGTTTATAACCTATCTTTTATTATGTATACCTAGTAAATCATGAGAAAACATTCGTGGCTGCGCAAGATCTGTATATACTTTTTGATCGAGAGAAAACGAGTACAATTTTACGAAATCCATTTTCAAATGAAGCATGATTATCAATGAAAAACGGCTTGGGTAATGAGTAGGGCTAGAGGGTAATAGCTTGAGTCTTGAATGAAATTATGGAAGCAGCATAGAAAACCGGCCGATAGATCTGACCAAAAGCATTTTGAAAAAATAATTTGTAAATGATATAAAAATGATTAGCGTAAATGAGTTGGTGATTATTAGATGCTAACACGTACTCATCACGGCATGATATAAGAAATATAACCTTTATTCTTCGTTTAGATGATTGCCCGAGAGGTTGGTGACCAGCACGAGACGTCAAGTTCAACTCCTCTAGTCATGCTGGTCCATCTCAAGGTAAATGTTCCCACAAAAATGTGAAAAATGAAATGAACAAGTTGTGGCGATTCACACAACCGGCTTTACATATTTTCTGAACCAACTTACGTTGTATTTGTATTTAACAAAATGAAAATAGGACAAAAATGATAATACACCCGTTATCCGACCGCTGCATTCAATCACAATTCCAGGAGGAGGTGATGGAAGGAGACCAATATTTCAGGTGAGATATGTTGTACTGATGCACTTACAATAAATAATGATATTCTAAAGTCTATATATATAATAGAATTAATGATTTTAGAATTGCATGCACAACGCGAGTGTATGTTCCACGTATCATGTTTGCAAAAATACAAAAGTCAAAGATCCTTTCATATTTATTATTATTAAAACAAAAATTTTGCGTTTATAGAGAACGCTGGCTGTCATTATTATGTTCTTCGTGACTAAAAACGATAGCCATATAATAATGGCACATCCATCCTATCGCATGTATCTATCAATAAATTATATCTAAAAACAAAACCAAGAGAAAGTAAGGGACGTATCCCCTAATTTAATAGATATCGCCACGAATCATGTTGGAGGCAAGCTGGGTATGGGGCATGCAACACAATAAAAATTATTGTGCGTTGTAAACAAAAATATTTTGTAAATTTTATTTGTAAACTCGCAATAAATGCGGACCTAGAGATGTATGATCTTTTAGTAAAGATTGTTACAGTGGAGGTAAATAAATATGACAATTTTTGTATGTGATACGTGACGTCTTAGAATCAATAAAAGAATTTATTTTAATCATTTATTACAGAATTTAAGATTATTATTATTGGGTTTTCTGATGATTGCTTTTTTGCTCAAATGAAATCAGGTTGAAGCAGAAGACAAGGATGAAGGAGAAAATGCCAAAATCGAATTTGCAATTACGCATGTTTCAAACAATGGCACGAAAAGATTCGCTGTCGATGAATCTTCAGGCGTCGTAGACGCAGTGGGAAAATTTAATACTGGCGAACATTTCAGCATTACCGTGCAGGTGAGCTCTAAATTTATGCATGAATTCTGCTCTGGCATGCATTTTACTAAAATAATGGTCAAGCAGTAAATCTGAGCAAAAACTATATAAAAAAGAGTTTAGAAAATCGATGAGCAAAAATGCATCTGATGTACACGTTGAAAATATGCTAGTTTACTCACTAGGGAAGCTGGGACAATTTTAAAAGTTGACCACACCTTTAAATTAATGAATAACACAAACGGAATATTTCCGGTCACTGTTTCATTGGCTTTTCCAATTTTCATTGTAAAAATTCTAGAACTAACTGTTATTTTATACCAAAAATTAGTTTTACCACTACAGTTTTTGTTGAAAACTATGAAATCCTGTGATTTCTTTGTCTGCATAGTGTATTACAAACAATTTAAAACTGAAACAAAGCGTATCATAATCGGTGGTGATCTATTGTTATTCCAAAATCACAGGCAACGGACGGTGGTGGCCGCAGCTCTCAAAGAATAGTAGAATTGAACGTGATTGACGGTCCCAATTTGAAAGCTCCGGTATTCTCTCAACTTGTTTACGATGTCGGTGTAAGCGAGGGGGCGTCGATTGGGGCGGAAGTCATTACGTTGGAAGCCAGAGATCCGGAAGGAAAACCAGTTATCTATGATATCGTCGCTGGTAATGAGCTTCATCATTTTACCATCGGAAAGAATACAGGGATACTATCAGTCAATGGTCAGCTCGATCGAGAGGATTTGAGTCGATACAGTTTGGTAAGCTTATAATTTTGTAAATAATATACAATATAATATGAAATTTCAGGAAAATGAAGGCATACCACAAGTTTATGCATTGTATTGCATCCATACTATCAGCGATTCTCCTGGTTTTGCCTCAAATCTAATACACTGCAAACAAAGTTATTATCGTGTAATACGTCATTGTGGACGATTAAATTTTTCAATGATCAGCAGACGCCGGACACAATTGAATTTTGTTTCCTTAAAGCTGAGTCGATTTTGAGATTTTCGTTTTGATAAACTGAAATTATGCATTAACTTCATGCAATTGCTACAAATGAATAAAATGTATAAAAGTAATTTATATGCACACACACTTTAACTTTAAGTCGATGCTAATGTTTTTAGAATATCCGAGCTGAAGACGACGGAGGGCTTCACTCAATTGCTACTGTGAATATTCGAGTAATAGACATAAACGATCGCAATCCCGAGTTCATAAATCTGCCATACCATTTCTCTGTAAAAGAGGGGCAGCCTGGGAAGTTGATTGGCAGAGTGGAAGCCAAAGATGCAGACGAAGACGTGAATGGAGAAATTCGGTTTGAAATTTCTGAAAACTCGCCGTTTAGCGTTGATGCTATTACTGGCGAGGTTTCAACCAAAGTTTCGTTGGACTATGAAAAGCAAAGGGTACATCATGTCGTAGTCACTGCCAGAGACACCTCTCCAAGTCCTCGTATTGCTACCGCCACTATGACTATAGCTGTCGAGGATGTTCCGGATACGGAGCCGGTTTTTAATCGTTTTACATATGAAGTTAGCATACCTGAAAATGTTCGCAATGCCAAAGTTGCCAGAGTTGAGGTAAGATCATGTGCTGATTTCTTCTTGCACTTTTGTGTTTCATCGTAACATTTCTTTTGTAAATTTTTGCCGCATTCGATCCAAATCATATTTGATGACTGGAATATGTATTATTAATTATGTAACACAGGCCATGGACCCTGACACAGAAAAACGCATTACTTATTACATTAAGCAAGGACCATTCGACAAGTTCAATATTGACCCTATTACTGGGGATATTTATTCAACACAAGGCTTGGACTATGAACGGGATGTGAAACATGTGCTAATAATCGGCACTGAAGAAAACGACAGTGGAAATTTGGGATCTACTACTACTGTGAGTATCTGATAATAATAATTTCATTGAATTCTATGTACTTCTTTGGACAAAATTACAAGTATCACAATTCAGTAGTTATTTAGAATAAATTTAATTGATTCGTGAACGTATTTCACAATTTTTTTCATATTTGACGGATGTTTAGGTAATTGTAAACGTGATAGACGAGAATGATGTTCCACCCATATTCAACGTTGTCCCACGACCCATTCGATTAGATGATACGTCACATGTGGGAATGGTGATTACAAAATTAGAGGCAACAGACTCTGATGGAACATCACCGTTCAACAAGGTAAATTATATTATTGTGTTGAGCTTGAGCTGGCATTTTACTAACCTGTACCTGCAGGCATACATGGCAGAAATGCATCCCTTTTTGCTTTGTCTGGGGCCATGTGAGATGCGATAGTTTTAAGCTTTAGCTTTTGACTATAGTTCGTCTACTATATCTGTTACTATCTAATCTTCAGCTAAAACATGATAATGGTAACAATTTATTGTTTTGCTATTAAAAACCTTTAGGTAAAGTACGAGATTACTGGAAGAGGCAAGGCATCCAGATACTTTGACGTAAATCATGATACCGGCGAAGTCTCAATCAAAGACGACTTGCGAAAGGAAATGGATACAGAATACCATGTAAGTGAATCATGGCAAGACATGGTTCAAAGTTTATCGAGTAAAAGATTTTTTAACCTTCTTTCTTCTAATATGGCGAATATATTTTATATGTACCTAAATACTAATGCAGATTGATGTACGAGCTTATGATCTCGGAGAACCCCAGCTAAGCTCTGTTGCGACTGTTAAAGTCAATGTGGACCACGTTGCAACAGTTGCGCCTGACGTTGGAGTAGGATTTTCAGAAACCGATTATTCCGTGGACGTGTTGGAGAGTGCTGTTGGTGGCACAATTTTAAAAACACTTGTCATTATTAACAAACAGGATGAAATTATCCCGATTGAATGTCAAATTATCAGCGGAAACGAAGATGGTAGAATTTAAAAATAAATGACAATAATTAAAATTTAGTCAATTTTAAAGTCGCACTATATAACTTTTACTTCTGTATACTTTACGCTCAGGTCTTTTCGTAATTCGAGTGAACAAAGACAGAAATTGCGAGCTTAAACTTACCCGAACATCGTTGGACCATGAAAAAATTCCAGAGTATATGGTCCACGTAAAACTTTTGACACTACCGGGAGTGATCAGTAAAAAGAATTCACAAGCCAAAGTCAAAATTAGGGTTGTTGATGAAAACGATAACAAGTAAGGGAAAATGCTAATTTTTAAAAACATTCGTGTTGAACTTCCATTGCTGTGCAAAGCTATTTAATTTATAAATTGTGTTTTAGACCGGAGTTCTTATTTCCTGAGCATCAAAAAATCGCAAGAGGAAAGAAGCTTTATGGGGCAATTTCAGAAGATGCCCAAATTTCTACATCTGTTATACAAATAAGTGCTGAAGATAAGGATAGCGGAGTCTTCCATGAAATCACTTATGACCTCGAAGCTGAAAATGACTTGGCTAGGTCGTTCTTCACAATCGATTCTAAATCGGGGATCGTTTCCAACACTAGAACCTTGGATGACGTGTCTCCTACTCTTTTACCGTTCCGATTAACCGTGACTGCAAGGGATAATCCAAAGGGGCCTACCTCAGCGTCTCAGATCTCACAAATTCCATTGATTGTAAGTGAATGCCCATCACAATGTGAAGTCATTATATAAATCAGTAAAATTTTATTAAAAACTTTGTATATATTTTTCTTCTTAGGTCAACGTAATTGGAGAACCACATCGTATGGTATTGGTAATTCAAGGCACAACACCGGATAAGGTAAAGAGCAAGGAGAAAGATATCCTCGAAATTCTTCAAGACACTTCTACGTTGATCATTGGAATTGAAAAAATTTCTGCTCACCGATTCCTAACTGATAATGGTACACTGGATTTGGACTCGACTGCTACAGATGTATGGTTTTACGCTGTTGACCCAATCAATGATCATATTCTTGATAGAGAACATCCAAAAGTGACAGAGTGAGTTGGCTTTTTGTTAAACTATTATTTAAAAAAATTATTGGAGATACTACAAGAAAGTTCAGAAGGGTGTATTATAATATGCTTGAAATTCATCTCATGGTCTATTTTCAGCACTATTATGTCCCGAGAGAGCTCCAAAGGTATTAGTTACTACGTCTCCAGTTCACTTGGAGTTCGTGCCACGGAAGTAAGAAAGCCAATTACAAGAGCGCCCCTACCACCAGCACCAGTCGGAACTTTGGAAAGTGAACAACAATGGGCAGCTTTTCCTGCTGCTTTAGTTGCTCTAGCCTGTCTGATTTTCATCGTCAGTTCTGCGGGAATTTGCTTTGTTTGTTACAAATGGTCTAGATATAACGCGTATAAAAATCAAATGCAACGAATTGTCATTCCACCAAGGACATATGAGCCTGTGTACGTCGACCACAGTCCTAGTTTAAAACAGTATGAAACACAGGTAAGATGACAGATAATAGGTCCAATATCAGTGTATACCAAAAATTGATTGAGGACTAACAGAAATTGCTTTTAACTAGGTACTAAATATGAGAGTACAAGGAGAAGAACTGGATATAGACGATTCTGATTTACAAATGGATTTGAATCTCAGTCGAAACCATCATTATATGATGGATGGGTCTACAACTGGTTACAATTCGAGGGATAGTTTAGTGGGTTCTCAGTGTAAGCTACTTTGTATTGAATATATTTGAAGAATCTCGTTATTATGGCCCTTCCTTGATATTTTGTAACATACGTCTTTTCATATCCAAATTTTCAAAGCATTTATCTACTGTTGTAGGGAGAAGCAGCAGTCCAAGTTCGCACAACGGAGGAACTAGGCCTGCCAGCGACATTTCGCCTACATCATCCAAAACTCCTATACTCAAAACGTTCCAACAGCGACAAATTTCTTCAGTGGACAATTCTGAACCGGCTGTTGTTAATCCAATATATGAGAGGTGATTGATGTTGCTTTTTTCTTTTCGGAAAAGTAAAATATTCAATATAACAGTTGCAGTAATAACGCATTATTATGATATGAAACTCTTTTTCAGGTCGGATGATGATGAGATGTCAATCAGTTCACAAATTAATGATAATGTTCATTTCAGAGGAAAACGAGATTTTGCAAGGAGTAAACCTACCACAGAGCTCTAATTATTTATTTCGTTATATTTATGTTAACTTTCTTACTACTTGTTGCACCTTACCTTACTACAAATAACACAACGCAACTCTTTACCTCAGTTTTAAGAGGTATTTATAGTCAGCCATATTATGGACAATTTTCTTGTCTTTGATTTCTACATTTTTAAAAATGCCATTGTTTGTATGTATTTATGATTTAGGATAATATATAGTAATGAAAATAATTATGTATATATAGTAATATTTTCAAGGGTTGTCTGATAATGTTAAGTATTTTGTATTTTTTAACGTTTAATAAGATTTGTGGGAATTTAAATAGTTTTTATAATATATATTTTGTGTTGTAAATAACAACATTTGAACGAAAGCTTGATAAACAATACCATCATGCATATTTTTATTTTCTTTGATTGGCACGCAATTTACTTATGTTTAATATACACAGCATAGTTTCATTCTTTTAAAGATCACACGACCAACGGCAAATTACTTTAAATAATATTATCAATTAATCATAATGGGCCCAAAATCAAGTCTTAAGAATGATAGTTAGTTTACTGTCATAATAAATATGCACCAATCGTGACCTGAAGATGATGCCTCTTTCTCTTAGTAATAGTAGGAATTTCACAAAAAATCACCAATTTAGTTTCAACGCGTTACTGTTACACATCTGAAAAATTACTTTTAAAATTTAGCTCGAATTACTGACGCTTGCACTTGATTGTCTCCTTGAGGTGGGGGGATTTTGCTTCAACTGTAGTATTAGAGAACGCATCCGAGAAATATCCTTCTGCTGTTTACTCGATTTAGGATTAAAGTCACACAGATTTGCAATTTTCTCCCACTCTTTTCCTTCGTCAACAGGGCTAGCATCTGCAGCAGCACCCTCTTGTTCTGCACTTCTGTTTCACACAAACAAAAAACTTATGAGAATGGCAATAATGTTAAATATTTGGCAACTGGTTTCTTTCTATCTCGTATCAAGGGCATAATTTCTACTACTCGTAAGTAAGCACTAAATATTTTATGCCAACAAACATATACCCTGGACAGAAATATTTTCATTTTTCAATAATGTCCGGGCCCCTGTTCATTCTCAGTCCGTTTCTAACATTACATTAATTCAAGTAATTTCAGTTCAATAGTAACATCTTTACAAATGCAAATTTACCTATTCGAATTTCGAGTTTTTGCTATCTGTTCATCATAGTTTTTGTACCAGTCATCAAGCTCCTTTTTTGCCGCTTCTCTCAGTTTTAGTTTGTTTTCTTCTTCTTCCGCGTCTAAATAAAAAATATTTCTAATAGAGACTTATTGCTAATAAATTGAAATTTAAAAAAGTTGCAAGTTGCAATGGGCATCCATACCTTTAACTTCTAAGCGCATTTTTTGTTCCTCCCTCCATATACGGATTTTTTCAGGTTCTTCTCTTTGAATGAAGATATTCTGGGGCGAAGAACTGGACAGAGGTGATGGAGGTCTGTCTTGAGATGAAAAATCTTCGCCATTATTACCACCGAATGAAAATGCCTCTAATTCGTCAGTGCTTCCATTCCCATTAGCAAGATCGCCATTCGTTGCACTTGCCACCGCTGGTATTTCGTCCTCAAGTCCGGCGAAATTGCTTTGCTCACGTGCCAAAAAGTCAGCTGCGGGATCGGATTCTTCCTCTAACAAACCGTTACCGTTTCCATTACTTTTTGGTGGAGTGGCTGTTGGACTTTCGCCAAAGGCATCGTCAAAAGCATCCATATTTTAAAATTCAAATACACCTCGAAACTTAAACGTTGAACGTTATTATCTATTTGAAGTTCCTTATCGGAATATATGTTAAGGTAGGTCAACAGGTACTTTAATATAAGACAATCAGTTTTTGATGCCCTCACACTTCACTGTACAACAGCCAATAGAATATCAATCAAACATAAGCCTGTTCCCAATAAATAGGGGCGTAAATTTTTCACACCTCCTAAGCACCCAATTTCGTTGACAGATAGCGGTGGGCGGCTTTTGTTTTTGTGCACAAGAAGAACAGCACCGACACAGCTGTGAGGGCAAAATATTATGCGAGATTCCCAATTACGTACTTATTCAGGTCTACAAACTCATCTTAAAAAGTAATTTTCTGTACTATTTTCAAAATTTGAACAGTTCTCGACTAATAAAAGTCAAATGGTGATCTGCCTGATGACGTTGCACTTGTATTGTTTCATCTTCGCTTCATCTGTCTCTGGTGTATATCTCCATATCCTTCGTTTTGGTGACTAAACACTAAACCAGTCAAGATGGTATGGTGAGAAAGAACATAAGTCCAAAGCATAACGAATACACCATACGACCATACCATCTAATCTAAATTCTATTCTAAACATTGCATTATTGCAAGGATGTAACATGATGAATAGGTAATATGTATTTTTTATATGGGCAAGTTTGCTTTTGATATATTTTAGTAATTCGCACGAATAAATTGAATAATTAGAATATGGAGGAATGGATATAATATTAAATTAATATAATATAGATTGCATACGGAATATAGGGAATATTTTGATCATCTTCTTGTTCATATTAAAAGCATTTATTAATGAACACGGTAAAATATTATATGTAACATAGTAACATGTGACATGATATTGGATTTGTTTGAACGTTGTTAAATGTCATTCATTTGTAAAAGTTAATAGAGCAGACTGTACTACCGTCGCAGTCGTAGTAATGTAATGTGGCAATTTTCTTTCAAAAGGCCTTATCAGCCTCAATAATATATGTCATTACAGAAAATCGCAGAATTAGGTTTTCAACTTCTCTACTTGTATCATCTCTTTTCATCTTTTTAGAAATAAGCGATCACTACTTCTAATTCTAACAATATGCATTTGGGTAATTTGGAATCAGTTTATGGCAGGACAGTAAAATGGAAATGATGAGTGGATATTGGATGATGTAAATGAACAATGATCACGATCTGTGACAGAAAATGGAGCTGTTTTGGGAAAATAAAATATTATTTCTATTTTCTATATTACCAACTTGCCAAGTCCAAGTAGGTATATCTTTCTAAACTGAGTTTCGCGGGTTGTAAGCCGTAATGCTCAAATATTACTTGGTGATAAATCTTGGTGTGTTCACCTCTCACAAATCTCGCATCTCACAACTCACAATAATATGTGAGATGTTGGTAAGTATAGTATAGTTTGGATGAAAAAAATCTACGGGAAGCACGTTTTATATCCTATGAATATTTATAATTAAAGAACCTAAGAATCAATTTCATAGTTTATTTGAGTACGTCATATTTTAAATGATGAGATGTATTTTACTTGTAAACTAAATACAATCTTTGCAAATCAGTGGGCAGTTGGCTCTTTGAAAGATGACATTTTATCTATAACTTTTTTAAAGTAAATACATCAGTCAGAATTATCAATAAAATACAATAACCAATTCAATATTATTTAAACTTTTAAGTATTGGTATCAGTTTGGTTTTGGCATTATTAGCATACGTATTTTTATATTGGGACTTGGGACCTTAAGAGTTTTTATATAATTTTTATACAAACATTTATTTTTCATTTCATACACTGTCTCGGCTCGGCGGCACATTTATAAATACTACCAAACTACCAAATTTGTACCCAACCATATTATTTTGAGGATTTGCGGTTTGGGGTGATTAGTAATCTCTACTTTTCACAGAATTTAGATAAGACAATACTTTTTTATAGTTTTGATTTTTTGTAAGGTTTCGTTTTTATTTGGGTGAAGTATGAACACAAAATACAACACGCATTCTGTAGTAAGGGTACTTTAGAGTAGAGAATGGATTATAATATTCCTTTTCTAGCATGAAGACATGAACAAGAAGCTTGGCGTTTCTCCTTTTTTCTCCCCTATTGTGTTGTAAAAGGAGCGTAGACTAGACACTATACACACACACGTACAATAATAGCTTGTATGGCTTTTATGCTAGCTACTTCTGTATTCTTCTTGTTTATGTTTCTGTTCTGGTTTGCCGCATTGCTGCATTTCTTGTCTGTTCCTGTTGAAATTTTTTATTCTAAAATACATTTTCATTCCGTTCACAAGATAGAAGAAAGCCAAGAAGAGAACAGACGAAGCTACGCATCACACATCATAACATAACCACCCCGACATATCTTCAATATTTTTTGGGCAATTAAATTAGGTGAGAAATTTAAATTAAAAAATAGGTGGGTTAAAGTAATATTTGTAGCAAAAGTTGATAGATTCACGACAGACAATATTTTTAATTTGCCCAATATCAAAGCCGCAGAAAGCTACAAGATTTAAAAGTGGGAAATGGATATAAATTAGGCCAAAGTTTACACTTTCGGTAAATTAAATTCTTCGACGACCGCATTTAAAAACTGCTTAGGCTACTTATTTACTGCTGCAGAATATTTGAAGCTAAATCCAATCTCTGCAATTTGAAATTGAGGATCTAGAATCATTAAAAAATCATTAATAATGGTAGCTAGATTTTGAGCCTCACCGTCATACATGATTTCGTAATCACCTATTGGTAGTGTCGGCTGTATTTATAATTAGAAGGTATAGAAGGGAAACAGCTGTTCTTGCTTGTTATCTTAGCTAGGTGTAATTTGAACAGTTGTTGTTGATATTATAAAAATAAACAAAAATTAAAATACTCCGACTTGCGTTGTCTTTTGGCTGGTTAGCCGGGTTCGGGTTTACCTGTAGTTTTATCCTATTTGGTTTTTTAAAAAATCTTATTTGTCTCTAGTCGACCACCTTATTGAACCATACCATTAAAATTTCCGTATTAAATAAAATTAAGTAGTTTTCAATTTGTAAATAAATTGGTCGCATTCAAAATAGTAAGTTAGTCTGGCATCGTGCGTTGCGTACAGTTTTTTTTGTTAAAGTTGTTTTGGGGGAAGGGAAATATAAATGGGTTGATTAAATTCTGGAAGTTGAATGATAATGACAGATTATGACTGACTGTTAGCCAAATTATGAAATAATTCAGTTTTAACTTTTTTATATGTAATTTCTCAGGTGCAACTTTTATTGACTTACATCGTTGGAACCAATAAATTAAGATGAGTTTTACCTACGGAAGACCCCCTCCTAAAATTGAGGTATGTTGTAGTTGTAGTAGTGTGACATGACACGAGCATTTTTTCAACGATATTTATCTTAGACCCCGTGCGATTTATTTGATATTGGGATTTTTCAACTGTTTCTGTAGGGAATGGTGTCTCTTAAAGTTGATAACCTGACTTATCGCACTACACCTGATGACTTACGGCGTGTATTTGAAAAATATGGAGACGTTGGAGATGTATATATTCCGAGGGACAGATGGACTCGTGAATCTCGAGGTTTCGCTTTCGTGAGGTATGTATCAATTTTTTCGTCTACCTACTATCCTACCAAAGAGTGCACATTCCTTAGATCCACATTTGTCTCAGTTAAATGTGAATGAGTCATAGGTGTGCTAGACTAATTAGCTTATAATTTTTTGAACTGGAATATCGTTTGTTGGGAAAATGGTTACTGCACTATATGCGGTCGATATTTGTATACGAAACACCTTTATTTCCAGTTTCTATCAATTATTAGCCA
>JAQFYG010003361.1:0-12694 GCA_034694325.1 Entomobrya corticalis | reverse complement strand
ATATTATTGATGAAAAACGTGATTTTAATTTCAATCCAGGAAAGCGAATGAGCCATATCATGAGGAGTTCAGTTGAATAATCTCCAATCATCAGAAAGATATTTTTATCATGATACAATGTGTCGACAATCGACAGGTTGATTTACTTGTCACATATTTTATATATTTTTTATCTGGATTCTGGAGAGCGAAAGCGAAAACATTGGGGCATTGTAAGAGAAAAACTTTTTACCTGTTCTGAATGAATTTCCAATTCCAATTTGTCCTGATCATACATAGATGCACGAAATATTAATTACAATTTATTTTTATTTCTTGTGACCACAGAACTACATAACAAGCCGCGTTTCCTTTAAAGATCTACGTTTTCCCACAATTATAATGCATCTTCAGATAATTAAATGCCAAAGTCAAAAGTAGTTCTACACAAAATCAAACTCTTCTGAGTTTGTTCGTGTTTTTGACAAAAGTTAAAGTCATCATCAGTAACATGTATTATCATGGAGTCCGTGAAGGATACTCAGACAATGTAGGTAAAATGTTATTTGCATCATTTTGATGACTTCTTGTTTCGACGTAAACTTGCTGCCACCGAGAATCGAACTCGAGCACTCTCGCAGAAAAACCCGCACTCTAGCAACATTTTCGATTTAGCAACTTGACAAAACGTGATGATTTACTGTGCAATTGTTCAAAGTAAAAAATCATTCTAGGCTAGAAACAAAGACGACTGAAATGAAACAGTTCTGTTGCAAGTCTGCAAGCTATTATGCAAAAGATATGAGTGATTTCTAACTATATTTTATTAGCAGAGAAAAGAATAAAATAGATCTAAAAGTAAGTTTTCACTGGAAGTAAGTTCTATTGATGGGAAGCGTAGCCGAGTTTAAAGTCTGAAGTGAAGCTCTGAAAACTTGGATTGCTCGAAATTGATCAAATTTATTTATTTACATTTAAAATTTTAATTATGTACAATAATAAGACAACAGTATATTCAAATCTTCACTCCTCTGTACTAAATAGGTACAAGTTACATGGATTGTAGAGTAGAGATGAGAAATATTGTTTTCTTACGAGACTCAAAAAAATTAAATTAAAAAAGCTAGCCCTTTCCTTATCCCACAGATAGTTTATAGTATCCCTTATACTTTATAGTATTTGGATCCATTGCTTTAATATTTTGGGATTTCATTTTCCTAAGAGAATATCCCGGAATAATTAGCAGATATTTTAATTTCCATTTAGAGTTTTATATGCTCAATTAGAAGAAATTTACCTTTTTCTCACCTACGCGAGGTATATGAAATTCAGCATTTATATCTAGTTCGTTCAGATTGTTGTTCAAAATGTTATTGATTTTAGAGGAATTTAATTGGTCGCTTGTTGACTCAAATTCAATCCAATCCTTTATTCTTTCCTCTCCAAGTAGCTTTCTCCACATAATTACAATCATGGGCGTCATATACTTTGCCTTCACCGGAGGGGACTTCTTTTTAAAGTTGATTATCATGCTGAAAAGCAGACCAAAAATTATTGTACTGACTACAGTTATAGCTGGCAACCAAAGATAGGAAATGCCAAAGAGGTTGTTCAGCGCTGAATATTCCACATCTTTCCATTCCGTGTTTATTCTAGGCGAAAATTTATCTGATTCATCCGTTAAAAATATATTTGTGGATATATCTGTTTCGTTATCGTGAATGTAGCAACCGTCTGTTCTCAGACTTAGTTTTTGATTGGACAATTTGCCTGCGTTCCCTTGTATAATTGAACCAATTCCAATGAACAGTGTAAGTATAAGAGAGCATATAGCTCCAGCAATCGATCCCTGAAAGCAATTGAAAAATAATATTCGGCATTTATAAAAATATTAGCTTTTTGTCATCAATGGTCATTTGTAAGAAGGCTTACAATTGAATTCGTAAATGGGAATAACATTCCTAGGGTGAAGAGCCCACAAACTGGACCAAGAAACGTTCCATGCAACAACGATGCAAACTATAAAAGGGAAAGTTTGCGTAGCATTTGTATTTAAAAAATGATAATTTCTAACTCGAATTAGAAAAATCTTTGCATGTATGCTTGACTTCTTACAGGGAGCACATTTCCTATTAAAGCTATAACAAAGATCAGACCAAAGGAGATGATTCCTCCCACTAGAGAAATAATCTTAGATAAATACCCCAACTTCTCGTCAGAAAGTCCTGGCCTATATGGTTTAATGTAATCTTCAACTATTATAGCTGGTAAGGCATTTAACGCACTTGAAACAGAGCTAAAATTTAAAAAATGAACGCATGCTCGTATTCATTCACCAAAAGGATTTGTATGCTATTTTTGGCATATTTATGATATCGATCTATAACATCAAAATACCTCAAGCTTCCACATGTTAAGCCAGCCACCATGAGCCCTGGCATCCCTTTATAAGTTCCTAACACTTGCATCACAAATAATGGCAAGAGCTGATCTGTAGAGGATACTCCATCCTTTGAAATACAAGTTAATTTAAAATTAACTTTTTCATTTAAATTCAGGATTTTATGCGCATAAGTCTTGATGAATCGTCTTAATTTTGGTAAATTACATCCACAGAGTTTGGATCACAATCATAGTATTTTGCAAATATCGTTAATCCAGTAAGACAGCATAGGAAAACTATTCCAAGTAAACCCAGCATATTAAACAGCAAGCACCTATTTAATGATTTAAGGTCCAAGAAAACATTACTTAACCTTAACACTCTCAAGTTTTAGGAAAAACTAAATTTCCATTCGATTTTGCCTACGCAATAATCGTGTATATTTAAATACGTACTGCCTAGCCTTTGCCACAGACGGTACTGCCAAGTATCTTTGAATTTGGGCCTGTGCTCCTGCAAACAATGGAATCCAGGAAAAATAGGCCCCAATGAGGCCTGTCCAAATTGTGTGTCTGGTCCTCGGGTCAAAATCAGCGCTTTGGAGTTGGAAAAGAACTTTGTATCAAAGAACTAAACACGTATACATGTCATGGACAATCGCTGAGCCAAACAAGTACATACTTCCAAACGTCAAGCCTGCCATTTTCTCTGGCCCTCTCCCAAACGATGGAAAAGCCTCCAATTTGATTTGCTCCGGCAACTGTTACTGTTATAACAGATCCTACCATTATAATTGCTTGAAGCGCATCTGTCCAGAGCACTGCTTTCAATCCACCCTAATTTTTTTTCAAACTTAACTTATTAAATACATAGTTCATAATTGTCGACACCGCATCAAAAAGATGATTTCTAGTTTCTAAAATTTCAAGTAGCTTTATACTCTACTTACGATGGAAGAATAAGCAATGCATACGACAAATATTGCCCCGCAAGACATGTACTTATTGAGTCCTGCCACTGTAAATTCGGGCAATGTTAATTTAGAAATGTATCATACAGGCTTTTTTAAATTGTTTAAAAAATTTATACGAAAATAATCTTTGCTGTGTCTTCACCTTTTTCTAGGGCCAAGCTTGGAGCCCACGTTGTTAACGGCATATAAATAAGCTTAAAGAAACAGAATTCTTTTAAATTCAGTAAGACGCTTTTTCATACAAATGTACTGTTCGAAAATTTAATTTTTAATGATAACTCGTTTACCAAATGGACGATGGCTGAAACGGAAATTATCAAGCGTACTCGACGACTGAATCTCATTTCAAAATACTATACGACATAAATTTACATTTATAATATTAATGGAATGTAAAATCTTTTTCAACATAAATATTAAATTTAAGAAGGAACCCGTACGAACTTCGTAAGCAGATGTCAACCTTAGAGAAATTAAATAAATAGAGATTAGCATTACAAAGGGAGATTTTCAGTCAAAGGTAAAAACTGTCATCATATTTTTTTTACTTACTGAAGTTTGAAGAATACAGGTAAATATATATAAGATACTGCAAGTGTCATCGGAATAAAGGACGCTGCGAAGTAAATGTAGATTAAACCATAATAAAAAACCTAAAAAAATAATACTGAAAAGTCAAAATCTCAATCAAAGGCCCCAAAAGAAAGCCCATTCCAAAGCGACCAATTTTGCACTTTCACTTTGTTGCGCTAGGTTACCATTTATTTACGCGCTACCGACCGTTGAAAGTTAGAAAAGTTAACCTGAAAGTGAAAGTGCAGAAGGGCTTTCTTTTGGTTGCATGTTGCTAGGCGATTTCCCGATAAACGTAATAAGCCAAAACCTCCACTGTAGTGCCTATCCCATAGAATAAAAGAGAACCATCTTGTTTTTTAAGTGCAGCATGAAAAATGCAAATAAATATTCTACAATATTGTAAAATCTAGTCATCGCATGTTGTATTAACATACCCATTATGGTTATAGCTGACACAAAGCTGGAAGTTACAAAAGGATACTAATAAAAATTGCATCTTTTAATTTGCATAATATGCAGTCAAGGGAAGTCCAAATTCCAATGCTGATTACTGTTGCATACCTGCAGATTAAGGATAGCGTTACTGGAAACACTGACATAGATCTACTGGCCATGAGAAATTCTTCGTTTGTACGGTTTTTCTTGTTAAAACAACCAAAGAACACCCCGATTCCCATGGACAGAACCAGCACTGCTGCAAAAACACAATATTCCGGCCATTGAAACAACTCCGAGTACGTCTTGTCCGAGAAAATTGTCTTGTTTCCGGAACTCATGATTGGTGAATATTGTTGACTTCGGACATAAAATAACAACACAACTCTCTGCCTTCTGCAATCACACCCACACCTATACGATAACTGGTTGCATTCTTTCGTCGTAGGTTTACTTGTAATTGTTATCATTTCCATTCACCTTCACCATTTAATTACAGGGATTGTGATTATATATACATATCATCGAATACAATGTCAAGCGTTACTGACAGTTCATAGTATGCAATTTACGTATATTTGCTGTCAAACTTCAATTGTACTTCAATGTACAACAACAGTCAACTTGACTTATCTCACATCTTGGGATAGACGTTATCATCTAATGACTGTAATGACGATATGATTTTAGTACATAATTTGATAATTCGATGTAATTAGGTTAATATAAAAATTCGTTCGACAATAGGATAGGTATTTAGAAGATATTACTTAACCACATTGTATCTTCTCCCAACGTTGAAATGAAATCTCAGTCAGGTTAAGTTTTAATCAATGAATTCCAATATCACCCAATCACCCGCTCCGCTCATCAATACTATAATCTCCCAGATTCGCTAATCGCTACATAATCTCATTATCAACAGCACCACGTGCTCAATGCAATGTACAAATTACCTACGTTCATTTTCAATATTGACTCACAACGTGACTTAAACTACAGGTCTATCATATCCAATCAGAATGGATAAACCAACTGACGATCATAAAGTATTAAATTAATAATTAAAACAATGGCACATTACTAAAATAATCCGATAAAACTAATTGCATTGTGTCAGGAATAACAAACGCATATTAATAAAACTTTTTGGTATACACTTCAGTCTTACGTTTTTTTATTAAAATAATTTCTCTTCTTACTTGTTTTAAATATACTAAAGCATGATAAAATTTACATTACACGATATTAAGTCGTACATGACGTATAAAACGGAACAATTATGCATTTTTATTTACTCTATCGCTTAAGATAACATGCAGAACTGATAGTCACTTTTTAGGACCAATACTGAAGGGTAAACGTTCTTCCAACATGATAATGAAAGAGTAGCGTAAAAAATTTGAAAATAAATAAATAAGGATCTAATAGAAAAGGGAACAATTGGCGTCTGTCACGATATAATAAGGAAAAACAGAAATTGTGAAACACAAATGTTTACCCGTAAAACGTTAATTTAGCAAAAAAAAATACAGGTAAGCAATTACAATTTTCAAAACGCGTGCCTTTTGAAAGTTACATAATTGTTAGGCTTTTAGAGTCATCCCTACAATATTGCCCAAATTGTTTCAGCACTATCCACTTTTTTAACTATCACCAGTTTCCACTCCCAACATTGCTGAACTATCCTTATCGCTTTCTTCTAAACTTTTAATTTGTTCTCTTAGAAAAAGTATTCTTTGTTCTTGTAAAGTTGCTTGAATATCGTTGAGACGGACCAAGCTCCTGGCCATTTTAAGGTCGGCAGATACTTTAGATAGTTGAATGGCGCTCTGTACGGCTATTTCATCACTTAATTTATTTGCCTGTAAAATGAAAATAAACTTTAATTAAACTTATGAATCATAAACATAGGTATTTTATTTTCAACATAACATAACAAAGTAATCGAAAGACGTAATTGATATTGATAAATAACTTGTAAACCACTAGTGCAAGTACAGTTTAACGGAGGCATTTTGCATCTCAGCGACTTGAAGGAGACGTTGTACATGATGATGCAAATAAAACGATGCTCAGAATTTCATACTCATGAGTCATATCATCAATGTGAAAAGTGAATCTGACCTGACCAAACTAACGGTTCGTTCTAACTGGTGCACCATAATATGTCCCTTGTTGTGTTATTTGCCAATGGTTATGATTTTGACTGTCAAAACTCAATTAATAAGCAAACTAAATTTTAATAGTAATAATCAAAGCAACATTCATAAAGAAATAAGAACAAACTAATTTCTGAGTGAGAGCAGAGAATATCGACATTTCAATTTTTCGTATTTCGCTTCAATTTTTATACTTGAAGGGCGATCGATTTCTTAAAGTTCTAATAACACGTTTTCGTTTTCAGAAACAGTCTTTTCGAGACCTGTAGTGGTTATAGGAGGACAAATGTAAGCCATTGAGATTATAATTTACGAAATAGGTGGCAAAATTTTCACTTATTAGTTCATCGTGCGTCAAGAGTCTAGAATTTTGTATCAAAAGGAAAGTCAACAGCCACATTTTTCACGGTTTTACATTTTTAATAACAAAGACTTTAAAATTATGGAACTCAGATGCGTCCACTGTAAACACTAACATCAGTCATAACGAATGGCCCTTCTGTTATACGTTGTAGCGTCTTAAGGTAAATTGGACTAAATAAACTAAATTCTACGAATAAAAAATCCCGACTCGATTTCGGCAAAACCTCAAAAACAATTACTCTTTCTCTGAGTGTGAGTTACAACTACTAATACTGTAGTAATACTCTAGACTACTTATACGTAATTGCATGAATTAATTTACCTGTCTTTCCAGGCTTTCACCAGGCAAATCCTTAACATGGACTATGAGATCTTCACGGAAGTATTTTCCCAATGATATATGCAAAGGAGGTATTTCAGGTTCCGTATTTAGAGCTGCCAGCGCCCCCAATGACCCAAGCCCTGTAGTTACAGCCGAGTCTCCACCAGGATCTAACAAATTATACAAGTGTAATTATTAAGTTGATCAAGCTGCCACTTAGATAATTTATCACAAATAAAATTATTATTGGAATACTAACGTCTTTCGGGCGTTCCATCTCTGTCCCACGGACTTCTTGACCTTTCCCTATCGCGATCCCGTTCCCTGTCTCTTTCTCTATCCCTTTCCCTCTCTCTTTCTCTATCTCGATCTCTTTCTCGTCTATCATCCCGCGAAGGACTTCTGCAAAATTAAATAAAAATAACATATAGAATCAAATCATATTGAAACGCTGAACTCGACGCTATGTCATGCAGACACAACTCACTGAAGAATACACATATGATAAACTAACCTCCTATCTATGTATCTATTACGTTCGCGACGATTACTGCTACTTCTATCCATTCTGTCACGGTCTCGGTCTCTTTCCCGGTCTCGACTTCTAGTATAAAAAGAAATACATGTTATTTATTTAAAATGATCTTACCGATTGCGGGAGAACCCGGGTTCATTGCAAAACGATGTAAAACGAATTGTAAGAATGCGTACCTGCTCCTGTTTTCGTCGTGATGACTTCTACTATTATGATGAATCAGTCTTCCACTACCACCCTGCTGGTGACCTACAGAGTTAATGTGTTTCACATCATCCCTGGAATTCACACCATCTACACCAAGTTTCTGAGTAGTATGATGGTGTAAGTGTGAGTGAGGATGTCCTAGGTGTGAATGTGCACCACTGGGTCCTGGGAGTGACCTAGAATCCGTTGACACCGGCGAACTAGTATTATCATCCAGGGGGGAAATGTCCATGTCTTCAGTTTGCATATCTAAATAAATGAATGAAACTAATTGTCAAGTTAGCCTTTATTAACTGTAAGCATTGATAAACAAATAACAGTGCATGATGCATGCACCCTATACTAAAATCAAAATGACTGATATAAGTTTGTTCTGTTCGGGATTTTAAAAGTAATTTAACCTCACAACTGAAATCAAATTCGAAATGTAATATTAATCTTTAAGACTAGCTAAACGTCTTATATTTGATTTCAATTGTCAGTCTGGCGCATGGACAGTTGTTTTTATTAATGTACTAATTAACTAGTCCATAGAAAAAAGGGGACCAAAAACCAAAATCTAAGATTTTTTCATTTCTCGTAAAAATTAGCGGTTTTAAATATCTTGATGAAATTGTATCTTTTGTCCTTAGCCCTTAGCCGGCTGTTTATAGTTCCTACAAAGAACACTAACGAAATGAAAACGAAATTAACAAATACGCAGAGATACTGTGACTGACACTAAGACACCAGCTATTAATTAAAATATTAATACTTAGAAATATGAAATACCTTAACTGCATGAGGTTTGCTATTTTAGAAGGTCTTTCCGGATATTATCTGAGCTACTAACTAGTTACTTTGACCATACAATTTAATGGTTCATCCTGAAAAGACTAGGACTGAGATAGTATACCATACTATAGAAAGCATGTAAAGTAATTTCAAAATGACATAAAATCTTTGAAGTAGAAAGCTAATCGCTTCGCAAATTTCATTACCGCCTTCAGTCAGTAACATCTAAGTAACAGAGTTTAAAAATTCTTATCTTTAAGTGATATTTTTCTATTTAAATTTAAAACAATCAATCTATTATCTACTATAATTGTAATTGGTGAATATAATATGATTGAATATAAACGTGACGGACGTCATTGGATATATAATTTTATAATTAAAAGTTATTTACCTTCAGAAGGCTTGCGAATATCTCTCTGAGCGGAGGATGATGATGACGAATGTCTTGAATAGGCGTCGCCATAATGGGAACTTCTGTGCTGACTCGCATTTGAGATTCCTTGACTAATTGAATGGTGCACGGAAGATGAATCGCTGGATGATATTCTATTACCGCTACTAATACCACTAAAGGAATGATGATGAGAAACGGATGCTGTACTTTGCTGGTGTGTGTGCTGTAGTTGCTGAGAGTGGTGTTGATGCAAATGCGAGTAGTTTGAATTATTGGAATTATGAGAACTAAGACTCTGATGACGCTCTCGATGATTTTGATCCCTCTCGCGATCTCTGTCCCTTTGGTCTGAAGACGCTGAAGAATGGTTAGACGAATTTGAGTGAGACTGGTGATGGTGCTGCATGTTGGGTTTCGAAACACCGCTTGGAGTACTCGGGACCAATCCATATTTTTTCTCGTGTTCCAACCACTCCCGTGGCTTTTCCCACTGTGATGCATGGGTAATCACATTGAAATAATATTCTTTTCCCGAAGAACTAATGTGCCTTACCCAGTCCCCAACCTTTCCCTTCTAAAATATACATAGAAATTGTCATTATAATTTTATTAATTCTTGAAAAATATTACAAGATTGAAGTTAATTAAACGTAAATACCGATTTATTTGCAGCATCTTGTTTAACTTTCTTTGAGTCATTAAACGTTCCCGGACCTGGCTTTGACATTTTAATGTCAAATTTTGAGTCCTGAACATGGCCCCGGCTAACTCCGCTCATCGAAGATGGGGAAAATTTTTGACCGGTGCAATCCTTCGCAACGGCTGCCCCGATAGACCCTGCAGATGCAGGATACGAACTAAAGTCTATTACCTTCAGTTTAACGATCTATTTGGGGAACGCGGGTAATGTATGTTGATCTCCTCTATAAAAAGGAGCCTCCTCCAATCTCTTTTTACTCTGGGTAGGAAATCCAAAAGTCTTCAACACAAATCAGACGGCTGTCCAAAATGAGCTCGCGGTCCACCACCTATAATTTAGGCAAAAAAACAAATCAGTTTTCAAATACATGTATACGAAACAATTACATAATAGAAACCTTTGATATATACTTTGATCTAATCGTTGTTCTTTTATTCTTTATTCAAATAATCTGCATAAATTTTTTTTTAAAACACGTGGAACGTCACTTAATTGCAAAGGATCGTGCGTATTTACACGTACAGTAAGATCGCATTGTAGGAACATGGTGCTAACTAATTTAAATTGCAAAGTTAAGTTATTCTATAATAGCATGATTGAAAGCCTACGTAAATATTACAAAGTCAAATATGCCTGATACTGATGGATGACTGTGCTGTCCTACTAGTCCTATATAACATGAACACAAATACTGACCTATCACCTGCGAAAAGTCTCAATTAATTTTACAAAAGCTTTATTATCAGTGTTTTGATTTTTGAAGCTCTACTATAATAAACTTTATATTTACTAGCCCTAGCCATAGCTTCCCAATAGCAATAGCAGTCGTAGTCCAACTTCAAACTTGTAGTAGTATTTTAGTATTTACTACTACAATACTCAAGTCAGCTGTTTTCTAAATGCATTGTTTTACTATTAAACCTACAAACAAACGTTTTAAAGAAAATAAGTTAAGTAGGAGTAGAAGTAGAAGATTGTAGACAAAACATTGACAGCTGATTCTGAAACCATTCCTTTTCCATTTAACCAGATATATTCCATTGTTTTATCCATCAACCTCATGCCAATATTATTATTATTGGGTCAAATATATCAATAGATTTTATTGATCAATAATAGTAATAATTGTGCGCTTTAAAAATATTTTACTAACCAAAGTATTATCTTTAACAAGATACAGTTTGATCAAACAAATTAAATTATCCTAGTTCTACATATTGAGTTAACTTTGTAGTTTTTGCTACATTCCTTGAAGATCATACCTTTTCTCTACATTTTCCAGTATTTTGCTTTCTCGTCATCTGTACCTCTGTACATTCCTAATATAGTACTTACAAATCTAAACAACTAATTACTATCTGACAAAAAGACATCTAGCCTGTTTGATATAGTATTATAGTGCAAGTGCAAGCTGCATTAATAATAATGCAGCCACCGCAAATAATTTAACGATTCAGCAGTAATTTATAGTAGTTTCTTGTTTTCTAATTTGAACCAGCAAAATTTCTAGTTCATTAGCAAAAATTTTACCCCAGTATTATCTGTATCAATATTTTAATGACTGATGGCTTATGGTAAGCCTATATAATAGAGATTTGTTCAAATCAAGCAATATTTCTTGTACTAAAGTCAGTCAGTGCGAGACGCGTACGCAGTATGTACTACATACGCAATTTAATTTTGTCAATAAGTTATTATTTTCAAAAAAGTACTAATAATTAACCTACCCGCAATCATATTTGAATTTTGAGTTTTTAAATGTTCTAAAAAGTTAAAAATTGTATACAGGTCAACGACTGTTACTGGTAGTAAATATTAGATTGGTGGTGAGTTTGATTCTATACTTCTTATCTGGTGTTGTTGGTTGGACTGATTTTTTTATCCCTTCCAACAAAACTACTTCAGTTACCAAATTCAATATTCAATTGAATATAATACTTTGCGATATAGTTCTTTTCTACATCAATACAACCAAATCTTACCATTTATTTACTACCAGCGAAGCAAAAAAAATTTAGTTGAAGTATCCGTCGTCGTCTTGCACTGAATCTTCATCTTTTTAGCTCGTCTTATTTCCAAATCCAATGTCAATACAATTGTGGTAAATATAGGGATTTTTTTACTAAAAAAATAAGGGTTGTTCTTCTGTTCTCTTCGTCTTCTCTCTGTAGATGTGCCTGTGCTCCTGCTTTTCCTTCATTTTTAAATACAGACAGGAGAGCTATGCTATGGTAGTTAAGTAATGCACAGAAAAAGAACAACAGAGGCTTCATGTTGTTCTTGTTACAGCCATTGCTATATACACAGCTTATATAATATGCACTACTACTGTTATTTTGGTGCATGAACATACATCGTACATGCATGCTGTGCTGGCTAGCAAAGATGAGTGTGATTTTTTACAATGCACACTGTGTATTTTTATTGCATACCGTGTGCTGATTGTTGTCTGTCTGTCTGTCTTCATGTTTTTTAGTTCAGTCAGATTCATACAGAAAGTTGAATTGAAGGAAAGTTGTACATTTTTTGGCTGGCAAGCAAGCGTTTTTTATTGGCAAATGGCATACCATACATGTTCAGAGAGAAGAGACGAGAGGACTGTGAACTGTGAGTGTTATCTTCAACGACTTTTTGGTGGTGGTAGTAGTAGTGGAGGTATGGTGGCAGAAAACTCATTTAAAACGCTAAGAAGGATGAGCCGCAATGTTATATTTACCATTAAACCAGTATTACACACATATACGGCCTTTACGCGATGCCTCTATTTAGTAGTCTATCACTCTCGCTCCGCTATTTTCATTCTCTATTGAATTGAAGTTTGAAGCATACAGAGAATTCACACGTACGCCGCTGATAAATACTGATGATAGAGCAACATTGAATTGAAC